>SJYX01015844.1:75283-105299 GCA_006410675.1 Oreotragus oreotragus
AAAAAAAAAGCACACATTCTTAGCTTACTTGATAGGTTTGGCCTGCAGGCATGACCCTGGTTAAGAGGTGGAAGTTTGGTTCATCACCCACCATGAACACTTCTTTGTTAGTGGTATTAAAAGTAGTATATACGTTTATGTATTTTACTTAATAAGGGCCATTTAAGAGGCAAATAAATTTTAAGCACTTATGATCATATTTCTTTTACTCTTCTGTTTACTTTTCTTTCTTGATAGGTATTTGAAGGGACTTCAGGTATAGATGCCAAGAAAACGTCCTGTGAGTTTACCGGGGATATTCTCCGAACGCCAGTGTCTGAGGATATGCTTGGTAAACAGATATTATTATTCATTCTGAGCAGAGATCTATTTCCTTTTTAACATATTTCCATGTAGTTTTTTTTAAATGAATGAAAGTGAATATTTGAGTCATTGTACTCTCTGTACTGTCTTGTCATTGTTTAATAGGTCGGGTATTCAATGGATCAGGAAAACCCATTGACAGAGGTCCTGTTGTCCTGGCTGAAGACTTCCTTGACATCATGGGTAGGGACAGAAAATGGATTTTGTGTTTAGAGGAAATAGCATCTTTGTCAGAAAAAGGATGATTTTTATGATACTTAAGTAGATAACCAACATGCTTCATATTTAATTAGTTATTTTGTTAATTACTTAGTAATTTTATTTTTCCCAGAGTTTATCTTAATTTTTTATGTCAAATACTGCAAGATATTGTAAAATATTACTAGGATATATCTGAAATATAAGTAGTAGAGCCATAATGGCTTTGAAATTAGGGTTTCTTTCTTGCTACACTGTATAATTTATGAATCTACAAAAGATTAATGGAAAAAAGTTTCAGACTTCAAAAATAACTCATTTTTTAAGAGTAGAAAGAAATGCTTTATATGACTGTAGTCTTAATATATAGATGTATTAAAATGTTCTCTTTTGGAAATGTATTAGGCCAGCCAATCAACCCTCAATGTCGAATCTATCCAGAGGAGATGATTCAGACTGGCATTTCGGCTATAGATGGCATGAACAGTATTGCTCGGGGGCAGAAGATTCCTATCTTCTCTGCTGCTGGCTTACCGCACAATGAGGTGAGATCTAGAATCTGTTTGATTGAAATTTAAGAAGAAAGGATCTCCAAATGTTTTACTGTTATTCAGAAACCAAACAGAGGATTTTCAAGGTACATACCCAATGTTACTGTTTATATAATCCAGTTCCGTTGACTCTCTTATCCATGTATATCTGACTTCTTCCTTACTCTTAGGAAATCTTTGCAAAAATTGCAGAATAATTTTGTTAGGGAAAGACCTTTAAGACATCCCAATTTCATTTATGATTTAATTCCCAAAAGTTTAGGTTAAAGGTTATTTTGTTATAGAAAATATTATTTTAGATTTCAACTCGGTCCTTTTATACTCCCCATCAGATTGCAGCTCAAATCTGTCGCCAGGCTGGTTTGGTAAAAAAATCCAAAGATGTAGTGGACTACAATGAGGAAAATTTTGCGATCGTATTTGCTGCTATGGGTGTAAGTATAATCTTTTCCTGATTGAGAATGAAATGTAAAATTGCTTATGTTCTTAAAACAGTGTAGAGAAATACACATGTATCATTTAATTTATTGCTAGGTAGAGAAGTTTCAACTTGGTATTTTGGGCAAACCACGGATTAATATTCAGCAATTGACTGAACTATAAGAATAATTCTTTTGGGGCCAAAGCTGACTGTTTACTCTCCTGGCTTTTGTGAATGTTTTGGGAGTACCTGAAGCTTTAAAAGAAGGAGCAGTACATATCTGTAGCTTGGCCTTCATTAGAAATAAATGCTGAGGGGATGAGGATGGGAAAGAAATACTGAGAATCCTGCGTCACTGAGCACTGATGAAGTCACTGCTGTTTAGGTAAACATGGAAACTGCCCGGTTCTTCAAATCTGACTTTGAGGAAAATGGCTCAATGGACAACGTCTGCCTGTTTTTGAACTTGGCTAATGACCCAACGTAAGTAAATGAATATGCTGTTTCTCTCTGTCTACACAGGCTTCTGGTCAAAAATGTTACCTCAGACTAGGGAGGTAAAAGATTATAATGAAAGCTTCATGGGCCTCGGAATAAGATAACCATATATGTAAATTCCAGCTCTGCTTTTTGCATGTTACTTGGTTTTGGGAAAGTCATTTAAGCTCTGAAGTTCAATGTCTTCTTTCGTAAAATGAGATAAATAATACTTGTCTCACAGTGTTGTGCATATTAAATGAGATAATAAGCTACTTAGCACATGGCCGATACTCAGTAAATGACCTTTTCCTTTTACCTGTAAAATCTGGCCCCTGTTGTTTCCTCCTTTCTCCTTCTCGCTCGCTTCCTTTCTTGCTAAATTTTGAGAACTATGTAGTTCTGATAAATTATGGGGCATTTATAAAATAATCAGTTTAGCTGTGTAGCATTGGGTAAATACATAAAAGGACTCTGCCTTACTTAAGTTTTAAAGTAGTAATTGCTTCACCTTCCTCAGTTTGTGTAAAACTTTAAAAGGGAGATGGTACTGTTATTTCCGGGATCATTTTATCTTGGTTTTGGCGTTTTTGTCTGCGTGACAAAGTACTTACTGTTTCATTTCAGTATTGAGCGAATCATCACTCCTCGATTGGCTCTAACCACGGCCGAGTTCCTGGCCTATCAGTGTGAGAAACATGTATTGGTTATCCTAACAGACATGAGTTCTTATGCTGAAGCACTTCGAGAGGTAATTTTTCTCTTAATTACAGTAGGTTATCTTGTTAGGGTCATCTTGTTGCTCTGCAAGTTTTCTTTTTTTTTTTTTCAATCATTTAAAAAAATTCATTATATATTAGTGTAACACCTTAATCAAGAAAGGAAAGAAAATACTGTTTTTGTCAGCCTAGTGGAAATGATTGAAAATAAGGCTTAAATTATTAGCCTGTTTATCATACGGTCACTATCTCCACTGATCAAGACTGGATTCTCAGGACTTTTCCTGGTGGCCCAATGGTCAAGAACACAGGGGGCATGTGTTTGACCCCAGGGGAGAGAGCTAGGTTCCCACAGGCCACGGAGCAGCTAAACCCGTGTGCTGCAATGAAGATGTGACACAGCCAGTGATGAATGCTTAAATAGATACTAGAAAAAGACTGGACTCTTAAAAGAGAGTAAGTCATGCAAGCTATTTAATCAGCTCCTCTACCAGGAAGTTCTATCTCTGTCCAGAGAGTCCATTTTTAGCCCTTTTCAAGAATTTCATTTTCAATGACGTAAATTTTTATTTACATAAATAAAGACCATACTCTGGCAGAACCCTCTTCAGAATTTTTTTCCCTTCAGAAAACTCAGTATTTAGAAACAATATAAGATTCTAGCATCCAGAAGNGTCCAGACAGTCCATTTTTAGCCCTTTTCAAGAATTTCATTTTCAATGACGTAAATTTTTATTTACATAAATAAAGACTATACTCTGGCAGAACCCTCTTCAGAATTTTTTTCCCTTCAGAAAACTCAGTATTTAGAAACAATATAAGATTCTAGCATCCAGAAGTGGGGTGTGAAAGAGAAAAAGACTTCTGAAGAAACTTGCTATATAAATATCTAGCTTCTTAAAATTCCTTAAGATCTGTCACCATATCTCACTCTGCTTTGGTGCTTTTCCATTGAAGGACTTTTTTTCTCCCATCCATCCATCCATACTCACATAAAAGGCAGTAAAAATAAGTATTAGTGAAAATTTTTAAGAAAGACAATTTAAAAGCCCTTTTAAAAAAATTATTAGATTCAACAGACAGCTATTCTGTCAAATAGCCACTTAAGTTTTCTATATGTTTATCTTGCTTTCTACGTGATCTCCTTTGATGTTCAGTTGCTAAGTTATGTATGACTGTGACCTCATGGAGTGCAGCATGCCACATTGATAAAAACTGGTCCGTAGGCCACAGTTTGAGTAGCTCTGATGGAGCATGCTCTTGGAGGTGCCAAAGTAGCACTTAGAAGTTGGGCTTCATGCTTTAGGGTTCTTAGTGGTTGTAGATTAGCATGTATACATAATATTCTAGTGTGCATGTCTCTGAGAGAAAGACCTTGTATTACTGTTCTTGTGCAGTGATCTAGGGAAATTATCTGACCCTTGATTCCAGTTGTAAATTGGGGTTAATGTTAACTTCCTCATTAGAGTTCTTGTGAGGATTAAATGATGTATGTAAAGTATATCTGGAGAAGGAAATGGCAACTCACTCCATTCTTGCCTGGGAGATGCCATGGACAGAGGAGCCTGGCAGGCTACAGTCCATGGGTTTGCAGAATCAGACGCAACTAAGCACACACGCATAAAATGCATCAAATGATGTATGTATTCAGTTCAGTTCAGTCGCTCAGTCATGTCCGACTCTTTGCAACCCCATGAATCGCAGCACGCCAGGCCTCCCTGTCCATCACCAACTCCCAGAGTTCACTCAGACTCACATCCATCAAGTCAGTGATGCCATCCAGCTATCTCAACCTCGGTCGTCCCTTTCTTCTCCTGCCCCCAATCCCTGCGAGCATCAAGGTCTTTTCCAATGAGTCAACTCTTCGCATGAGGTGGTCAAAGTACTGGAGTTTCAGCTTTAGCATCATTCCTTCCAAAGAAATCCCAGGATTGATCTCCTTCAGAATGGACTGGTTGGATCTCCTTGCAGTCCAAGGGACTCTCAAGAGTCTTCTCCAACACCACAGTTCAAAAGCATCAGTTCTTCAGCGGTCAGCCTTCTTCACAGTCCAACTTTCACATCCATACATGACTACTGGAAAAACCGTAGCCTATTTATTTTTTCCTTTTGATTTTTTCAGTGTTAGTTTATGTAAATCTGCAGGATACATAACATGAAATAAATCTTGTGAACTGAGAATGTTCTCTTGGTTTTAAAATGGACTTCCTTTGATTTATAAAATTGCAAGCTGGATTTTCTTCTGGCAAGTAATTTAAAGATTCTTGTTATGGCAGTAATGATTTTAACAAAAAGCTTCTGGTCCCCAGTTGTCAACATTTCTGTTGTAGAATAGTCTGAAATTTTGTTGCTAGATTTTTCTTAATGTGACAATACTTAAAATGAACAAGATGATATTTCTGACTTTATAATTTGGCCTGTTCAAACAAATGTGTTCTAACCAAGCGTTAATTCTCATATTCTGGTTTGTGATACTATTCTCCTTGACTCACTGTCAGGTTTCAGCAGCCAGGGAAGAGGTGCCTGGTCGACGAGGTTTCCCAGGTTACATGTATACAGATTTAGCCACAATATATGAACGCGCTGGTCGAGTGGAAGGTCGAAATGGCTCTATTACTCAAATTCCTATTCTCACCATGCCTAACGACGGTAAGTTTTGCATCTTTGGATTATAGCAGCCCTGATCGTTGTTAAGGGCTTTCATTTCAAGAGAGAAGATCACCTATCGTTTTGAGAGTATTCTCCAGAAGTTGAGTTTACCTAATGATTTGTTTCTAATAAAATTTTTTCATTTCAAAACTACCTGTAATTGTTATTCTTTAGTAGAAAAAAATTTCTTGTAATTTTAACTTTTATTAATTAGCTAGTATTTCGTGTCTGCTATTTGCAGTCCACTGGTCCAGACGTAAGGAAATTTTTTTAAACATATGCGCTCTCCTTCTTGTAAGCTGCTCATGCTACTTGGATGTTTTCTTGATGTGTGTGCACCAGTAATTTAAGGCAGCTTAAGTGCCAGATAAAGAGCACAAGTAGTAAATGCCACGAGACTGGAGGGGGAGCGATTGTTAAGAATGACCTGGCTCTGCCGTGTGTGTGAGAGCGCAGCGCGGTGCCTGCCTGGGTGTCTGCCCGGGAGCTCCGGGGTGAGACTCCAGCATTCCCCTTATCTTAGTGTCTTTTTCTCTTTATCTCAGTTTTTTTTTTTTTTAATACTTTTACAGAATATTTTCAGAAACAGTAATAACTATAACTGAGCACTATTTCAAGTGTGTTGTAAATATTGACCCATTTGATCTTCATGGTGACTTTGAGGTGTCCGCTCTGCTGTGAGGCACGGGGAGGTAAAGTGTCCCAAATAGGAAGTGGTGGCTTTAGGACCCAGCAGTCTGAGTACTACCTCAGACGTGACAGTGACTTGTTCCAAGGAGGCAGCTGCAGGGTTACTCTCCGTAGTGGAACAGACTGGGGACGCCTTGCTTCAGGGCCTGTTTGGTGCTGCCTCTAGTGTTGCTGTACTTGTTTAGCCTCTTTGTATTTCCCATGTTGAAATGTTGGGTGCCCATCTGGGATGATTTATGGGAAAATGCTGTCTCAGTATACATCAAATGGTCAAATCCCTGCAAGCGAACTTTTTGTTTAAATGGAACGCTATTTATACTTGGGGGAGAGGCAGCGCATGTAGGAGAAATAGTGCTTTTTTATGAATGTAGCTAATTTAACTTGCGTCAACACATATCTGACTGTGCTACAACCAAGTAAGTTAAACTGGCCATTGTGGTAACCTCTAACCATTTTGGCTGTTTAGATTCTAAACTTTATTAAAATCAGATAAAGTTTTGAAATAAAGTGTTTCAGTCACAGTAGCCACATTTTACCAGTGGCTGCCATATCGCACAGCACAAATAAAGAATTTTTCCATCATCACAGAAAATTATTTTATATACACTGTTTTAAGTAGTACAGGTCGACTTTGTGTGGTTTTGTTTATATGAGATGGACAGTAACTAACATCAGATGTCTTCCTCTGGTAGATATTACTCACCCAATCCCTGACTTGACTGGATATATTACAGAGGGGCAGATCTATGTGGACAGACAGCTACACAACAGACAGGTATTGAACACTTGTGCAGTGCTATAAGCTTACACATCTATTCTTCAGTTATTCTTTAGTGTCTCTGACTTTGCTCTTAGGAATTATTTATTTAGAGAATACCAACTTGAATTGTTTTTAATATGACTATGAAACTGTCATTTCTGTAATACTGAAATCCTAGTGTGGAAAAGACTGCCAGAATTAAGAATTAAATTTCTACTTTCCTTATTATGCCTTAAAATAGAGTCCATTGTCTCAACTCTTTTTGGGTCTTTATTCCAAAATGGTATGGTCCACCAGTCTTGTTATTAATATAAAAGTAGATTTTTCAAATTATTTTCCTTTTTATTGTTAGTTATTTTTAATTGAGGTATAATTGACATAACATTTCATTAGTCACAGGTGTACAGTGTAATGGTTTGATATTTGTATTTGTTGCAAAATGATCACCACAATAAGCTCAGTTAACGTCTGTCACCTTACATCGTTAAAGTTTTTTTTCTTACGATGAGAATTTTGGAGATCCAGTCTTCTAGCTACCTTTAAATGTGCAACACAGCGTTACTAGCTTACACAGCCACCGTGCTAACCGTTCCTTCCTGACTTCACCACTTACCCTTTCATCCCCCTTACCCATTTTTCCCACCCCCACCCCTTGCCTCAGGCAGCCACCAGTCTGTTCTCTGTGAGCTCAGCAATTTGTTTTTTAAGATTTCATGGATGTGAGATTATACATATTCTCCTTTTTTATACATTATACATATTTCTCTTTTATCTTTTTCTCTCTGACTTATTTCACTTAGCATAGTGCCCTCAAGGTCCATCCATGTTGTCACAAGCAGCAAGATATCATTCTTTTTTATGCTGAGTAATCAAAAATGAAATCTTTAATTATTCTTTAATAGGTGCCAGCATCTAATAATCAACTTTTCAATGAAATTGTTAAATCTTTTTATGTGTAATTTTATGAGAGTTCAGAACCATTTTGGATTTGATATTGCAGACAGATTTTGAAAATTCAGTTTTTTAATCTTGTACTGTTTTGTAGATTTTACTTTTTGGATTTGATTTCTCAAAAGAAGTCTTAAGATTTAAAAAACTTCTTCCTTATCAGGAAAAGATATTAGGACTCATCTAGGAAGCAAATGCAGCAGCTTTATCCAATTTAAATAATGATAATGAGCTCTACAATCCTTTACTAACAGGTAAAGCTTGAATTTTGTACTTAAATATTTTTTCTCCCTTCCCATTTTACCCAAGATTTACCCTCCCATTAATGTGCTGCCCTCCTTGTCACGGCTGATGAAGTCTGCCATTGGAGAAGGCATGACCAGAAAGGATCACGCCGATGTGTCTAACCAGCTGGTATGTGTGTGCTCTCCAGAAGGAATGCTTTCTTAGTTCATTCCTTCTGCTTTCTTAATAGCTCTTGTCTTTTTTCCACATCACTTTTCTTCTCCCCCATGAAAGCAGGAGTATAATATAGAATAGTGGAATATCAGTGGATTCATTAGAGCCTAGTAGTTTTCTCATAAGGATAAATAAATGCTCATGACAAAGATCAAAAATCACATGCCTTGGAGAAGGAAATTTTGGCAAACCACTCCAGTATTGTTGCCTGGGAAATCCTATGGACAGAGGAACCTAGCAGGCTACAGCCCAAAGGCTCACAGAGAGTCGAACATGACTGAGTGACTAAGCACATAGCTACTTAGGTCTTAGAAGCTGGCCCTTTGGTGTGGCTCACTGCTCCCATCTGGCGGTGGGCCCAGTGTCTCTCCCTGAGTTGCCAGTTGTCAGCAAAGGGGAGCCCTTTCCCCTCTCCACTCAGTTCGTCCACCTGACAGCTATATAACACAGGACTCTTGTGTCTTGAGGGAGATAGTGCCTCCCACCTGCTCCTCAGATCCTTGATCCCTCCCACTCCATCCCCTCTCCAGTCTCAGATGCGAATAAAGTTTAAAGACAAGAAAAAAAAAGAACCACATGCTTGAGACCTGCCTCCCATAGTGTATGAATTAGTTTTTAAATAAAAAAAATCAAGGCCTAAAGCCTTTAAGTTTTTATTAGTAATCTTAATAGTAATTATACAGCATTTCTAAAAGGATATTCTACCTTATTTTTTTGTTTAACATAGTAGGAAATCACCAGAACACTAAGGGGTACATATATATATATATTCTGTGAAATCCTTGATTTCTATAGCCCTGAGTTGGTATAGCAAGCATAAATAAAGGAAAATGCATTTGACCTTAAAATGGGCATGATAAACCTACTAATATCACAAATATTTTTTTGAATAGAATTTAGAGATGGATTTCTCCCATAGTGTAAGTTACATGAAAATGCTCTACAAAATGTAAGATCATTGATATGTTGAGAGAGCATTTTTTTGTACATTGTTAGTGATGTTGATGTATTGTGTCCTGAAGACTGCTTTCTGAGTGAGACGGCTATGTAATAAAGATGAACTTTGTGAATTGCGTTTGGAAGTAGTATGGAATCCTCTGAAGGTAGCTGTAGCAGTGCACTTCTGTAGCCCAGGTTATTGTTGCCGTTTATGCAACCTTTCCTCTGCTTTTGTCTCTGTAGTACGCGTGCTACGCTATTGGTAAGGATGTACAAGCCATGAAAGCGGTCGTTGGAGAAGAAGCCCTTACCTCAGATGACCTTCTTTACCTGGAATTTCTGCAGAAGTTTGAGAGGAACTTTATTGCTCAGGGTAAGATGACTTTTCCCATGGATATAAACAGCATCCTAGGTAGTTTTGAAGACTTCTTTCCTAGTCTGAGAAAATTTACACTGGTCTCCATGCAGTTTTCCTTCTGATCAGAGAAGAGGTTCTTTCAGCCACCTGCCATGTCTTTGTTCTTCGCCCTCTGCCTTCAACTTCTTGATCCAGTTACTTGGCTCCTGTCTTACTCTTTCCCTCCTTAAAACCAGCCTTCTGCTCTGCTGCCTGCCTTGTTGCTGCTTCTTAACCTCTCTGCAGTGCTCTCCTCTGGTTTTGGGGCTTTCAGACTTTCCAGTCCATCTACCTTCATCTTCCTGATTTCCTGTCTTCTTGCTTCTTAATTCTCAATCTTTCCGAAGGCTTAATTACCTCTTCTTTCTGTGCTTTTCCGCCTGCGCTGACTGACTTCCTATTATGAGCCTTTAGTCTCTTTCTGAAGCTCTAATCCACGTCTCTAACTGGGATAACTTTGTGTATGCCACTATCTTCTCAGACTTCGCATGGTGAGCAGCAGAGGATTTTCCCAACTGACCACCTGCCTAGCAGTTAATTCCCTGTCTACCTCTCACATGACCATTGTCCCAGTTAGCCCAGGCTCAGGAATTAGGGATTCTTAACCTTTTTCATTTATTTTCCATCATTAAATATTGGCTAATTTGCATTGTTCTCCTTTAAAACATCCTGTTCTGTTTTTTTTTGTTGTTGTTGTTCCTAACATAACTTAGGCCAGTGTTTCTCAAAATTGAACACAGCTTTCAATCTACTGGGGATCTTGTTGAAATGCAGATCTGATTCAGTAGATCTAGATGGGGCCAGAGAGTCTGTTTTGACATGTTTCTGGGTAATGTTGAAGCTACACTGATCTCTGTCCACTCTGAGTCAGAAGACCTAGTCTAGTCCTCCTCTCATCGACCGTGTCTGGTGTCTTCACCAGTCTCCCCAGCTCTCCATACCATTGCTGAAGTAAATGTACTGTTAACTATATTGATTGTCCTTCTGTTAAACAGTCTGTAGAGGTTTCACTCACACAGCATATGTAGGGCTTTTGAGCAGTTTTATTTGGTCTCTCCCCTGCCACTCCTCATGTGTTTATTTTGGAATAATGCATCAGCTACACACATAGGATTTGTGCAGTTTTCAGTTTACTTGATACAGTTTTTATTAACATTAAAAATCCCCCAAATATGATTGCTGGGTTTCTTAAAAAAATATATATATATATGTAGAACCTTACTATAAAGGGTAACAATTATTCTGGTGGAAAAAAGGATCAAGAACTCTTAACTCCTTAGCCAAAATATGGGATTCATTTGCAGGATAAGGATGACTCTGCTATTAAAAATAATAGTGGCAATAACGACTTTGAAAACCACTGCCCTATTCAGGAGCTTAATTGGCATTCAAGGCTTTTTACGTGTCTGTACTAGACTCTTTGAGGTTGGCTTCTTTTTTCTGGGGAACAGTTTTCTCATTACTCCCTGGATAAAACCCTGACTCTAGTTTCCGTTATTCTGTGGAATGTATTTAGAGCCCACCCAGTTATCAGAAAAAGGCATGTGTGCGCGTGCACATGCTCATGACTACCCGATGTCTCTCCCTGTGGCTTTCTCCCTCTTCACTTATTCTTATGTCTAAACCCTCATTTCTACATTCAGTCACATCCAGTCCAGGGGGACCTAGCTATTTGGGTCTCTTTTTTATACTTCACGCTCCCAGTGCTAGGCCCATAACAGAGTAAATTTTGAATAACTCTAGTAAGTTGACAGTAGTTGGCCTTTTACTCATCTGATCTCAATTTTTTGTAAGGTCCTTATGAAAACCGCACTGTCTATGAAACTTTGGACATTGGCTGGCAACTGCTCCGAATCTTCCCCAAAGAAATGCTGAAGAGGATCCCTCAGAGCACCCTGAGCGAATTCTACCCTCGAGACTCCGCGAAGCATTAGCTGCTACTTCATCGCTGGCACGATGCTCTTGTGAAGTACTGGTTCTGTTTTCTTTATTCCTTTTGCACTCCCCCATCCCCACCTTTGTGTTGGAGTTTACTGTGTTACCCTGTAATTAAAAACAAAGACTAGGTAACATACTGTGCCAGTGTTGCAATGTTTTAAACTGCTAACAGACTTTAAAATATCCCCTGGTTAGAAAAACCCGGATCCTTCCAACGCTTTCTTTAAAGCAGCTGAAAGTTGGAGGTGGAGTTTTTCGTCGATGTGTGTATTTGTACATAGTGGTGTACCTAACTGCCTGGTGTACTCATTATTGGGGTCTCTTAGCCCTTGCCTCTCCACCCTGGCAGTAGTATCACTATCTGAAGTTACAGTGCTTTGGTCTCCAAGCTAGGGACAAGAGAGGGGTCTGAAAGACACTTCTCAGAGCTAAGAGGCTTTCCTGAGCGCTGGTTTTAGATTTTGGTATGCTTCGGGGTCTGTGCCGCTGCTCTCAGCAGATGGTTTTTACTGCCTGCTCTTTCCTGTCTAATAGATTAGAAAAGGAGTTTTCTTTTCCTCTTTGGTATGGATTATCTTCAATCCCCGTGTCTTACTGCTCTTCCTCCCTATGAGTAACAGAGGATCATGCCGCTTTTGCCCTGCTGGCATCGCTCTGAGCAGCAAGATGCCCTGTCCTAATGATCCTTACTGGGTTTCCATGCAGAAGAATCACCATTACAATAATTAGTAGAACTGTTGCCTGGAAAGAGTTGGGATACAATTTTTTTAAGTAAAAAAAAAAATCCTTTCTGCATTTTGACATGCCAACAGTGGTTTTAAGTTTGTAGAATGGTGACCAGATGCTAAAAAGGCAAGTGGGGAAGAGAAAGCACTTCTGTTTATGGATTTTTTAATTTAATGTATGGATATTTTAAACTCTGTTAGATAGTAGCCTTTGGGAAATCCCCTATTTGGTCCTGCTTTTCGACCTCTTTGCCTTTTCAGGGTAATCTTGTGGCACAAGTGACAGCATTAAAAGCTTTAGCCTTTTAATTCCTCCTCCTTCCTGCTGCGAGCCCTGAGCTGTCTTCTATGCACTCCTGACATGTCTACTGTTGGGTCTCTTTGTGTTCTTTGTTCCTTGGGTGCAATAGCAGCTTCTCCGTGCATTCCATCTTTCTTTCAAGTTGTGTAAAGTTCTTCACTTTTTTCTCTGAAGGTGTAGGGGGTGGGGGTGGGGGAGGTCAGCATGATTATATTTTAATGTAGAAAATGTGACCTGGATATAAAATGAAAATAAATATTAAATTAAATGAAAGTTACCTGTAGTGACTCTGTATCTTCTCATCAAAAAGGTAATAGCAACGAGCAAGTATATAATAATAATGCATCTCTTTGATTCACAGTTTTGAGCATCATAACCAATGTTGTGAACCAGGTCCTCTTACAGGGGAACCATGTTTCGTATCCCCGTCTGCGTTGTAGGTTGCCCTTTCAAGCTCTTTTCTATAATACCTCTTCCGCTGTATTATAGTTTGATTCAGGGTCGGGAGTCCCTAAGGTTATTGTAGCACTGTTTGTTGCAGACATTCTCCAGACTTTGAGACCCTGTCTGCCACGAATGAAAGACGGTAATAAATAGAAAGTGAAAGACGTACTGAAGCAAGCTGAAACTTATTTCCAATAAAATCTGAAACAGATGTCCAGTATATAAAGAAAACATAGTGGTTAAAGCACAAGAACGTGGCATCATGGTAGCCTCCCACTTCTTTCCCCTCCTCAACTCAAAACAGCATTCAGATGTGGAGGAGAGGCTCCATCATGGCAAGAATAGGGAGACCTAGGTTCTGAGTCTGGTGCTGCCTAAGCATGTGACCTTGCTAAGTCACTTAACAGATCTATGTTCCTTTTAGGGTTCTTATGGGGACTTGAGGTTTTGTATGCGAAACACTAAAACAGTGCCAGGCCCATGGTAGGCACGCTTATAGTAGGCCACTTTTAATAACAAAGCTTTATATATTAAGGCAGACGCAACTACTCTTAGATGGTAGGGATTAGTTAGTTAAATAGCGCCCTTGTTAGTTTGTTATCTTTTAGTGAAAACATTTTCTTAGTGTACCTCTTTGTGCCAGTGATAAGACTTAATTAAAAGAGCAGCTAAAGTTATGCTTTAATGTGGACTCTAACTATCACTACGAGTGAATTTTTTAAGGAGAAAAAGTTTTCTTTGCAGTTGGCTTAGAGTATTTGGGAGGTCTCTTCAAAGTTCGGGCTGAGTCGTTAAGCATTTACTGCTTGCAGCTGACTGTCACTTCAGTCTAAGGTTCATGTAAGTGGAAGTATGTTTTCTGGCTAATAAAGGCCTCACTGAGATGTCTTATTCTCAGCAGCTATGGATGGTGTCCAATGTCTGGGGTGAACAAAGCATTGTCTACTTTTGAAATTTTCTCTTAGACCAGTAATGGAAAGTTAGCTTAGTCCAGTACTAGGGAACAACAGAAAACAGTTTCCTAGGCCTGACTGAAAATACAGTTTAAAGATGGCAAGAAGAACTCGGCAAGGCCGTTCTTGAAGGACAGAGAGCTTAGGCACAAAGAAATGGATTTTGGGGACTTCCCTGCTGGCTAAGACTCCATGCTTCCAGTGAGGCGGGGTCAGGGTTTGATCCCTGGTCAGGAAATTAGATCCCACCTGCTGCAGCAGATCCAGTACAGTCAAATAAAGATATAAAAAAAAAATTTTTTTTGGATGAAAATCATATTGCTTACTCAGCTACCATCTGTAGTTTTATTCCAAACTTTCTCCAGTCTGGAGTTGAATAGCACTAAAGCAAATGATGTGGAGTCCTAGCCTGCATTCGCCCTGCAGTAGCAACAGGGAACCGATGTTGAGAAACGGAAATCTCGCCAGTGACTCATCAGTCATAGAGCTTTGTATCTTCGGCAAGGATGGCAAAACCCGCCCAGAAAGTGGCAGATACTTTCAGACAGCTGGCGACTTGGGCACTGTTGATTCCCCCTCCTGATCAGCCTGCTGCTGCTCCCTGTTGTGGAAGGAACGACCTCTGCCTGTGGCTGCCCTCCAGGCTAAAGACAGAAGACCGTTGCCGAGTCGCTCAGTCGTGTCCGACTCTTTGCGACCCCGTGGACTGCAGCACACCAGGCTTCCCTGTCTTTCACCATCTCCCCAAGTCTGTTCATACTCATGTCCATTGAGTCTGTGATGCCAGCCAACCATCTCATCCTCCGTCACCTGCTTCTCCTGCCCTCAATCTTTCCCAGCATCAGGGTCTT
Source organism: Oreotragus oreotragus (assembly GCA_006410675.1). Lineage (NCBI taxonomy): Eukaryota > Metazoa > Chordata > Mammalia > Artiodactyla > Bovidae > Oreotragus > Oreotragus oreotragus. Next base: position 90,067 of record SJYX01015844.1, read on the forward strand.
CCAGTGAGTCAGCTGTGTGCGTCAGGTGGCCAAAGTTTTAGAGCTTCAGCATCCATCCTTCCAATGCATATTCAAGGTTAATTTCCTTTAGGGTTGACTGGTTGTCTGGGCTTGGTCAGTCCCCTGGCAGAGCTAGCCCTGAGTGGAACACAAGGCAGTTTGCTGTGACGAGTAGCAGTAAGTAGTACACGTATGACAGACCACTTTTCTCCAAACTCTAGAGCATTTTGGACATTTAATAAATTTGTGACTTGTTCAGGGTCCTGCAAGAACAGCAGAACATGAGCTAGAACCAGGATCTTTAAACTGAGTTTAGAGCACTTTCTAGAGTGCTCTTTTAACAGCCAGGTATCACTCCATAACTGAAACAGGCATCCACAAATCTGGCCATTCTCTGGAAACGAGGACTTCATGTGGTGGCTAAAGTTCCAGTATTTTATGGGATGTAGTGGCACAGTGGATATAAACAAAAGCCTTGATGGGCTCGGGTCAGGATCCTTGGGGCTCACATCACAAGCTAAGCTCTTTGAGACGGCAGTTACTCAGTCGTTTCCGACTCTTTGCTACCCCATAGACTGCAGCATGTCAGGCTTCCTTGTCCATCACCAACTCCTGGGATTTACTCAAACTCCTGTCCATTGAGTCGGTGATGCCATCCAACCATCTGATCTGTTGTCATCCCCTTCTTCTCCTGCCTTCAATCTTTCCCAGCATTGGGGTCTTTTCAAATGAGTCATTTCTTTGCATCAGGTGGCCAAAGTATTTATTGGAGTTTCAGCTTTAACATCAGTCCTTCCAATGACTATTCAGGACTGATTTCCTTTAGGATGGACTGGTTGGATCTCCTTGCAGTCCGTGGGACTCTGAATAGTCTCCAACACCACAGTTCAAAAGCATCAATTCTTCGGTTCTCAGCTTTCTTTATAGTCCAACTCTCACATCCATACATGACTATTGGAAAAATTGCAGCTTTGACTAGACAGACCTTTGTTGGCAAAATAATGTCTCTACTTTTTAATATGCTGTCTTAAGTTGGTCATAACTTTTCAAGCAGTTGTATTCGTTCCCACTAGAGGGCAGCAGCTCCTGAACAGTCAGATACATGCAGACACTCCTTGAAGTAGGTTTCACTGAATCACGTGGTATTTTTTTGGAGCCGCATGTTAGCCTGGGTGCCATAATGGAACACACTCTTAATAAAAATAAACCAAAACAAACCAAAACTTGTACAAAGAGGCTTACACTGTAGAATCAGATCTAGAAGGATCGTAAGGGTTTTCTTGTCCAACCCTCCTGATAACTAAAAGTCCTTTTAAGCCTCTGCAGTGGTAAGACCCAGCTTCTGGTGAGTCTGGAACTGTCTCAGGAGGCAGTCCACTTGAGGGATGGACCTCTCTCATGGTTGAAATCTTCCTGCATCAAGGTAAAACTTGTCTCTCTATAAGCCTTCCCAGATGGCACTAGTGATAAAGGACCCACCTGCCAATGCAGGTAGATGTAAGAGACGTGAGTATGATCCCTTGGTTGGGAGGATCCCCTGAGGAGACACGGCAACCCACTCCAGAATTCTTGCCTGGAGAATCCTATGGACAGAGGAGCCTGGCAGGCTGCAGTCCGCGGGGTTGCAAAGAGGCGGACACAACTGAAGCCACATAGCANTTCAAACAAATGTGTTCTAACCAAGCGTTAATTCTCATATTCTGGTTTGTGATACTATTCTCCTTGACTCACTGTCAGGTTTCAGCAGCCAGGGAAGAGGTGCCTGGTCGACGAGGTTTCCCAGGTTACATGTATACAGATTTAGCCACAATATATGAACGCGCTGGTCGAGTGGAAGGTCGAAATGGCTCTATTACTCAAATTCCTATTCTCACCATGCCTAACGACGGTAAGTTTTGCATCTTTGGATTATAGCAGCCCTGATCGTTGTTAAGGGCTTTCATTTCAAGAGAGAAGATCACCTATCGTTTTGAGAGTATTCTCCAGAAGTTGAGTTTACCTAATGATTTGTTTCTAATAAAATTTTTTCATTTCAAAACTACCTGTAATTGTTATTCTTTAGTAGAAAAAAATTTCTTGTAATTTTAACTTTTATTAATTAGCTAGTATTTCGTGTCTGCTATTTGCAGTCCACTGGTCCAGACGTAAGGAAATTTTTTTAAACATATGCGCTCTTCTTGTAAGCTGCTCATGCTACTTGGATGTTTTCTTGATGTGTGTGCACCAGTAATTTAAGGCAGCTTAAGTGCCAGATAAAGAGCACAAGTAGTAAATGCCACGAGACTGGAGGGGGAGCGATTGTTAAGAATGACCTGGCTCTGCCGTGTGTGTGAGAGCGCAGCGCGGTGCCTGCCTGGGTGTCTGCCCGGGAGCTCCGGGGTGAGACTCCAGCATTCCCCTTATCTTAGTGTCTTTTTCTCTTTATCTCAGTTTTTTTTTTTTTTAATACTTTTACAGAATATTTTCAGAAACAGTAATAACTATAACTGAGCACTATTTCAAGTGTGTTGTAAATATTGACCCATTTGATCTTCATGGTGACTTTGAGGTGTCCGCTCTGCTGTGAGGCACGGGGAGGTAAAGTGTCCCAAATAGGAAGTGGTGGCTTTAGGACCCAGCAGTCTGAGTACTACCTCAGACGTGACAGTGACTTGTTCCAAGGAGGCAGCTGCAGGGTTACTCTCCGTAGTGGAACAGACTGGGGACGCCTTGCTTCAGGGCCTGTTTGGTGCTGCCTCTAGTGTTGCTGTACTTGTTTAGCCTCTTTGTATTTCCCATGTTGAAATGTTGGGTGCCCATCTGGGATGATTTATGGGAAAATGCTGTCTCAGTATACATCAAATGGTCAAATCCCTGCAAGCGAACTTTTTGTTTAAATGGAACGCTATTTATACTTGGGGGAGAGGCAGCGCATGTAGGAGAAATAGTGCTTTTTTATGAATGTAGCTAATTTAACTTGCGTCAACACATATCTGACTGTGCTACAACCAAGTAAGTTAAACTGGCCATTGTGGTAACCTCTAACCATTTTGGCTGTTTAGATTCTAAACTTTATTAAAATCAGATAAAGTTTTGAAATAAAGTGTTTCAGTCACAGTAGCCACATTTTACCAGTGGCTGCCATATCACACAGCACAAATAAAGAATTTTTCCATCATCACAGAAAATTATTTTATATACACTGTTTTAAGTAGTACAGGTCGACTTTGTGTGGTTTTGTTTATATGAGATGGACAGTAACTAACATCAGATGTCTTCCTCTGGTAGATATTACTCACCCAATCCCTGACTTGACTGGATATATTACAGAGGGGCAGATCTATGTGGACAGACAGCTACACAACAGACAGGTATTGAACACTTGTGCAGTGCTATAAGCTTACACATCTATTCTTCAGTTATTCTTTAGTGTCTCTGACTTTGCTCTTAGGAATTATTTATTTAGAGAATACCAACTTGAATTGTTTTTAATATGACTATGAAACTGTCATTTCTGTAATACTGAAATCCTAGTGTGGAAAAGACTGCCAGAATTAAGAATTAAATTTCTACTTTCCTTATTATGCCTTAAAATAGAGTCCATTGTCTCAACTCTTTTTGGGTCTTTATTCCAAAATGGTATGGTCCACCAGTCTTGTTATTAATATAAAAGTAGATTTTTCAAATTATTTTCCTTTTTATTGTTAGTTATTTTTAATTGAGGTATAATTGACATAACATTTCATTAGTCACAGGTGTACAGTGTAATGGTTTGATATTTGTATTTGTTGCAAAATGATCACCACAATAAGCTCAGTTAACGTCTGTCACCTTACATCGTTAAAGTTTTTTTTCTTACGATGAGAATTTTGGAGATCCAGTCTTCTAGCTACCTTTAAATGTGCAACACAGCGTTACTAGCTTACACAGCCACCGTGCTAACCGTTCCTTCCTGACTTCACCACTTACCCTTTCATCCCCCTTACCCATTTTTCCCACCCCCACCCCTTGCCTCAGGCAGCCACCAGTCTGTTCTCTGTGAGCTCAGCAATTTGTTTTTTAAGATTTCATGGATGTGAGATTATACATATTCTCCTTTTTTATACATTATACATATTTCTCTTTTATCTTTTTCTCTCTGACTTATTTCACTTAGCATAGTGCCCTCAAGGTCCATCCATGTTGTCACAAGCAGCAAGATATCATTCTTTTTTATGCTGAGTAATCAAAAATGAAATCTTTAATTATTCTTTAATAGGTGCCAGCATCTAATAATCAACTTTTCAATGAAATTGTTAAATCTTTTTATGTGTAATTTTATGAGAGTTCAGAACCATTTTGGATTTGATATTGCAGACAGATTTTGAAAATTCAGTTTTTTAATCTTGTACTGTTTTGTAGATTTTACTTTTTGGATTTGATTTCTCAAAAGAAGTCTTAAGATTTAAAAAACTTCTTCCTTATCAGGAAAAGATATTAGGACTCATCTAGGAAGCAAATGCAGCAGCTTTATCCAATTTAAATAATGATAATGAGCTCTACAATCCTTTACTAACAGGTAAAGCTTGAATTTTGTACTTAAATATTTTTTCTCCCTTCCCATTTTACCCAAGATTTACCCTCCCATTAATGTGCTGCCCTCCTTGTCACGGCTGATGAAGTCTGCCATTGGAGAAGGCATGACCAGAAAGGATCACGCCGATGTGTCTAACCAGCTGGTATGTGTGTGCTCTCCAGAAGGAATTCTTTCTGCTTTCTTAATAGCTCTTGTCTTTTTTCCACATCACTTTTCTTCTCCCCCATGAAAGCAGGAGTATAATATAGAATAGTGGAATATCAGTGGATTCATTAGAGCCTAGTAGTTTTCTCATAAGGATAAATAAATGCTCATGACAAAGATCAAAAATCACATGCCTTGGAGAAGGAAATTTTGGCAAACCACTCCAGTATTGTTGCCTGGGAAATCCTATGGACAGAGGAACCTAGCAGGCTACAGCCCAAAGGCTCACAGAGAGTCGAACATGACTGAGTGACTAAGCACATAGCTACTTAGGTCTTAGAAGCTGGCCCTTTGGTGTGGCTCACTGCTCCCATCTGGCGGTGGGCCCAGTGTCTCTCCCTGAGTTGCCAGTTGTCAGCAAAGGGGAGCCCTTTCCCCTCTCCACTCAGTTCGTCCACCTGACAGCTATATAACACAGGACTCTTGTGTCTTGAGGGAGATAGTGCCTCCCACCTGCTCCTCAGATCCTTGATCCCTCCCACTCCATCCCCTCTCCAGTCTCAGATGCGAATAAAGTTTAAAGACAAGAAAAAAAAAGAACCACATGCTTGAGACCTGCCTCCCATAGTGTATGAATTAGTTTTTAAATAAAAAAAATCAAGGCCTAAAGCCTTTAAGTTTTTATTAGTAATCTTAATAGTAATTATACAGCATTTCTAAAAGGATATTCTACCTTATTTTTTTGTTTAACATAGTAGGAAATCACCAGAACACTAAGGGGTACATATATATATATATTCTGTGAAATCCTTGATTTCTATAGCCCTGAGTTGGTATAGCAAGCATAAGTAAAGGAAAATGCATTTGACCTTAAAATGGGCATGATAAACCTACTAATATCACAAATATTTTTTTGAATAGAATTTAGAGATGGATTTCTCCCATAGTGTAAGTTACATGAAAATGCTCTACAAAATGTAAGATCATTGATATGTTGAGAGAGCATTTTTTTGTACATTGTTAGTGATGTTGATGTATTGTGTCCTGAAGACTGCTTTCTGAGTGAGACGGCTATGTAATAAAGATGAACTTTGTGAATTGCGTTTGGAAGTAGTATGGAATCCTCTGAAGGTAGCTGTAGCAGTGCACTTCTGTAGCCCAGGTTATTGTTGCCGTTTATGCAACCTTTCCTCTGCTTTTGTCTCTGTAGTACGCGTGCTACGCTATTGGTAAGGATGTACAAGCCATGAAAGCGGTCGTTGGAGAAGAAGCCCTTACCTCAGATGACCTTCTTTACCTGGAATTTCTGCAGAAGTTTGAGAGGAACTTTATTGCTCAGGGTAAGATGACTTTTCCCATGGATATAAACAGCATCCTAGGTAGTTTTGAAGACTTCTTTCCTAGTCTGAGAAAATTTACACTGGTCTCCATGCAGTTTTCCTTCTGATCAGAGAAGAGGTTCTTTCAGCCACCTGCGGTGTCTTTGTTCTTCGCCCTCTGCCTTCAACTTCTTGATCCAGTTACTTGGCTCCTGTCTTACTCTTTCCCTCCTTAAAACCAGCCTTCTGCTCTGCTGCCTGCCTTGCTGCTGCTGCTTAACCTCCCTGCAGTGCTCTCCTGGTTTTGGGGCTTTCAGACTTTCCAGTCCATCTACCTTCATCTTCCTGATTTCCTGTCTTCTTGCTTCTTAATTCTCAATCTTTCCGAAGGCTTAATTACCTCTTCTTTCTGTGCTTTTCCGCCTGCGCTGACTGACTTCCTATTATGAGCCTTTAGTCTCTTTCTGAAGCTCTAATCCACGTCTCTAACTGGGATAACTTTGTGTATGCCACTATCTTCTCAGACTTCGCATGGTGAGCAGCAGAGGATTTTCCCAACTGACCACCTGCCTAGCAGTTAATTCCCTGTCTACCTCTCACATGACCATTGTCCCAGTTAGCCCAGGCTCAGGAATTAGGGATTCTTAACCTTTTTCATGTATTTTCCATCATTAAATATTGGCTAATTTGCATTGTTCTCCTTTAAAACATCCTGTTTTTTTTGTTGTTGTTGTTCCTAACATAACTTAGGCCAGTGTTTCTCAAAATTGAACACAGCTTTCAATCTACTGGGGATCTTGTTGAAATGCAGATCTGATTCAGTAGATCTGGATGGGGCCAGAGAGTCTGTTTTGACATGTTTCTGGGTAATGTTGAAGCTACACTGATCTCTGTCCACTCTGAAATTCTTAACCTTTTTCATTTATTTTCCATCATTAAATATTGGCTAATTTGCATTGTTCTCCTTTAAAACATCCTGTTCTGTTTTTTTTTGTTGTTGTTGTTCCTAACATAACTTAGGCCAGTGTTTCTCAAAATTGAACACAGCTTTGAATCTACTGGGGATCTTGTTGAAATGCAGATCTGATTCAGTAGATCTAGATGGGGCCAGAGAGTCTGTTTTGACATGTTTCTGGGTAATGTTGAAGCTACACTGATCTCTGTCCACTCTGAGTCAGAAGACCTAGTCTAGTCCTCCTCTCATTGACCGTGTCTGGTGTCTTCACCAGTCTCCCCAGCTCTCCATACCATTGCTGAAGTAAATGTACTGTTAACTATATTGATTGTCCTTCTGTTAAACAGTCTGTAGAGGTTTCACTAACACAGCATATGTAGGGCTTTTGAGCAGTTTTATTTGGTCTCTCCCCTGCCACTGTTCATGTGTTTATTTTGGAATAATGCGTCAGCTACACACATAGGATTTGTGCAGTTTTCAGTTTACTTGATACAGTTTTTATTAACATTAAAAATCCCCCAAATATGATTGCTGGGTTTCTTAAAAATATATATATATATATATGTAGAACCTTACTATAAAGGGTAACAATTATTCTGGTGGAAAAAAGGATCAAGAACTCTTAACTCCTTAGCCAAAATATGGGATTCATTTGCAGGATAAGGATGACTCTGCTATTAAAAATAATAGTGGCAATAATGACTTTGAAAACCACTGCCCTATTCAGGAGCTTAATTGGCATTCAAGGCTTTTTACGTGTCTGTACTAGACTCTTTGAGGTTGGCTTCTTTTTTCTGGGGAACAGTTTTCTCATTACTCCCTGGATAAAACCCTGACTCTAGTTTCCGTTATTCTGTGGAATGTATTTAGAGCCCACCCAGTTATCAGAAAAAGGCATGTGTGCGCGTGCACATGCTCATGACTACCCGATATCTCTCCCTGTGGCTTTCTCCCTCTTCACTTATTCTTATGTCTAAACCCTCATTTCTACATTCAGTCACATCCAGTCCAGGGGGACCTAGCTATTTGGGTCTCTTTTTTATACTTCACGCTCCCAGTGCTAGGCCCATAACAGAGTAAATTTTGAATAACTCTAGTAAGTTGACAGTAGTTGGCCTTTTACTCATCTGATCTCAATTTTTTGTAAGGTCCTTATGAAAACCGCACTGTCTATGAAACTTTGGACATTGGCTGGCAACTGCTCCGAATCTTCCCCAAAGAAATGCTGAAGAGGATCCCTCAGAGCACCCTGAGCGAATTCTACCCTCGAGACTCCGCGAAGCATTAGCTGCTACTTCATCGCTGGCACGATGCTCTTGTGAAGTACTGGTTCTGTTTTCTTTATTCCTTTTGCACTCCCCCATCCCCACCTTTGTGTTGGAGTTTACTGTGTTACCCTGTAATTAAAAACAAAGACTAGGTAACATACTGTGCCAGTGTTGCAATGTTTTAAACTGCTAACAGACTTTAAAATATCCCCTGGTTAGAAAAACCCGGATCCTTCCAACGCTTTCTTTAAAGCAGCTGAAAGTTGGAGGTGGAGTTTTTCGTCGATGTGTGTATTTGTACATAGTGGTGTACCTAACTGCCTGGTGTACTCATTATTGGGGGCTCTTAGCCCTTGCCTCTCCACCCTGGCAATAGTATCACTATCTGAAGTTACAGTGCTTTGGTCTCCAAGCTAGGGACAAGAGAGGGGTCTGAAAGACACTTCTCAGAGCTAAGAGGCTTTCCTGAGCGCTGGTTTTAGATTTTGGTATGCTTCAGGGTCTGTGCCGCTGCTCTCAGCAGATGGTTTTTACTGCCTGCTCTTTCCTGTCTAATAGATTAGAAAAGGAGTTTTCTTTTCCTCTTTGGTATGGATTATCTTCAACCCCCGTGTCTTACTGCTCTTCCTCCCTATGAGTAACAGAGGATCATGCCGCTTTTGCCCTGCTGGCATCGCTCTGAGCAGCAAGATGCCCTGTCCTAATGATCCTTACTGGGTTTCCATGCAGAAGAATCACCATTACAATAATTAGTAGAACTGTTGCCTGGAAAGAGTTGGGATACAATTTTTTTAAGTAAAAAAAAAAATCCTTTCTGCATTTTGACATGCCAACAGTGGTTTTAAGTTTGTAGAATGGTGACCAGATGCTAAAAAGGCAAGTGGGGAAGAGAAAGCACTTCTGTTTATGGATTTTTTAATTTAATGTATGGATATTTTAAACTCTGTTAGATAGTAGCCTTTGGGAAATCCCCTATTTGGTCCTGCTTTTCGACCTCTTTGCCTTTTCAGGGTAATCTTGTGGCACAAGTGACAGCATTAAAAGCTTTAGCCTTTTAATTCCTCCTCCTTCCTGCTGCGAGCCCTGAGCTGTCTTCTATGCACTCCTGACATGTCTACTGTTGGGTCTCTTTGTGTTCTTTGTTCCTTGGGTGCAATAGCAGCTTCTCCGTGCATTCCATCTTTCTTTCAAGTTGTGTAAAGTTCTTCACTTTTTTCTCTGAAGGTGTAGGGGGTGGGGGTGGGGGAGGTCAGCATGATTATATTTTAATGTAGAAAATGTGACCTGGATATAAAATGAAAATAAATATTAAATTAAATGAAAGTTACCTGTAGTGACTCTGTATCTTCTCATCAAAAAGGTAATAGCAACGAGCAAGTATATAATAATAATGCATCTCTTTGATTCACAGTTTTGAGCATCATAACCAATGTTGTGAACCAGGTCCTCTTACAGGGGAACCATGTTTCGTATCCCCGTCTGCGTTGTAGGTTGCCCTTTCAAGCTCTTTTCTATAATACCTCTTCTGCTGTATTATAGTTTGATTCAGGGTCGGGAGTCCCTAAGGTTATTGTAGCACTGTTTGTTGCAGACATTCTCCAGACTTTGAGACCCTGTCTGCCACGAATGAAAGACGGTAATAAATAGAAAGTGAAAGACGTACTGAAGCAAGCTGAAACTTATTTCCAATAAAATCTGAAACAGATGTCCAGTATATAAAGAAAACATAGTGGTTAAAGCACAAGAACGTGGCATCATGGTAGCCTCCCACTTCTTTCCCCTCCTCAACTCAAAACAGCATTCAGATGTGGAGGAGAGGCTCCATCATGGCAAGAATAGGGAGACCTAGGTTCTGAGTCTGGTGCTGCCTAAGCATGTGACCTTGCTAAGTCACTTAACAGATCTATGTTCCTTTTAGGGTTCTTATGGGGACTTGAGGTTTTGTATGCGAAACACTAAAACAGTGCCAGGCCCATGGTAGGCACGCTTATAGTAGGCCACTTTTAATAACAAAGCTTTATATATTAAGGCTGACGCAACTACTCTTAGATGGTAGGGATTAGTTAGTTAAATAGCGCCCTTGTTAGTTTGTTATCTTTTAGTGAAAACATTTTCTTAGTGTACCTCTTTGTGCCAGTGATAAGACTTAATTAAAAGAGCAGCTAAAGTTATGCTTTAATGTGGACTCTAACTATCACTACGAGTGAATTTTTTAAGGAGAAAAAGTTTTCTTTGCAGTTGGCTTAGAGTATTTGGGAGGTCTCTTCAAAGTTCGGGCTGAGTCGTTAAGCATTTACTGCTTGCAGCTGACTGTCACTTCAGTCTAAGGTTCATGTAAGTGGAAGTATGTTTTCTGGCTAATAAAGGCCTCACTGAGATGTCTTATTCTCAGCAGCTGTGGATGGTGTCCAATGTCTGGGGTGAACAAAGCATTGTCTGCTTTTGAAATTTTCTCTTAGACCAGTAATGGAAAGTTAGCTTAGTCCAGTACTAGGGAACAACAGAAAACAGTTTCCTAGGCCTGACTGAAAATACAGTTTAAAGATGGCAAGAAGAACTCGGCAAGGCCGTTCTTGAAGGACAGAGAGCTTAGGCACAAAGAAATGGATTTTGGGGACTTCCCTGCTGGCTAAGACTCCATGCTTCCAGTGAGGCGGGGTCAGGGTTTGATCCCTGGTCAGGAAATTAGATCCCACCTGCTGCAGCAGATCCAGTACAGTCAAATAAAGATATAAAAAAAAAATTTTTTTTGGATGAAAATCATATTGCTTACTCAGCTACCATCTGTAGTTTTATTCCAAACTTTCTCCAGTCTGGAGTTGAATAGCACTAAAGCAAATGATGTGGAGTCCTAGCCTGCATTCGCCCTGCAGTAGCAACAGGGAACCGATGCTGAGAAACGGAAATCTCGCCAGTGACTCATCAGTCATAGAGCTTTGTATCTTCGGCAAGGATGGCAAAACCCGCCCAGAAAGTGGCAGATACTTTCAGACAGCTGGCGACTTGGGCACTGTTGATTCCCCCTCCTGATCAGCCTGCTGCTGCTCCCTGTTGTGGAAGGAACGACCTCTGCCTGTGGCTGCCCTCCAGGCTAAAGACAGAAGACCGTTGCCGAGTCGCTCAGTCGTGTCCGACTCTTTGCGACCCCGTGGACTGCAGCACACCAGGCTTCCCTGTCTTTCACCATCTCCCCAAGTCTGTTCATACTCATGTCCATTGAGTCTGTGATGCCAGCCAACCATCTCATCCTCCGTCACCTGCTTCTCCTGCCCTCAATCTTTCCCAGCATCAGGGTCTTCCAGTGAGTCAGCTGTGTGCGTCAGGTGGCCAAAGTTTTAGAGCTTCAGCATCCATCCTTCCAATGCATATTCAAGGTTAATTTCCTTTAGGGTTGACTGGTTGTCTGGGCTTGGTCAGTCCCCTGGCAGAGCTAGCCCTGAGTGGAACACAAGGCAGTTTGCTGTGACGAGTAGCAGTAAGTAGTACACGTATGACAGACCACTTTTCTCCAAACTCTAGAGCATTTTGGACATTTAATAAATTTGTGACTTGTTCAGGGTCCTGCAAGAACAGCAGAACATGAGCTAGAACCAGGATCTTTAAACTGAGTTTAGAGCACTTTCTAGAGTGCTCTTTTAACAGCCAGGTATCACTCCATAACTGAAACAGGCATCCACAAATCTGGCCATTCTCTGGAAACGAGGACTTCATGTGGTGGCTAAAGTTCCAGTATTTTATGGGATGTAGTGGCACAGTGGATATAAACAAAAGCCTTGATGGGCTCGGGTCAGGATCCTTGGGGCTCACACCACAAGCTAAGCTCTTTGAGACGGCAGTTACTCAGTCGTTTCCGACTCTTTGCGACCCCATAGACTGCAGCATGTCAGGCTTCCTTGTCCATCACCAACTCCTGGAGTACTCAAACTCCTGTCCATTGAGTCGGTGATGCCATCCAACCATCTGATCTGTTGTCATCCCCTTCTCTTCTGCCTTCAATCTTTCCCAGCATTGGGGTCTTTTCAAATGAGTCATTTCTTTGCATCAGGTGGCCAAAGTATTTATTGGAGTTTCAGCTTTAACATCAGTCCTTCCAATGACTATTCAGGACTGATTTCCTTTAGGATGGACTGGTTGGATCTCCTTGCAGTCCGTGGGACTCTGAATAGTCTCCAACACCACAGTTCAAAAGCATCAATTCTTCGGTTCTCAGCTTTCTTTATAGTCCAACTCTCACATCCATACATGACTATTGGAAAAATTGTAGCTTTGACTAGACAGACCTTTGTTGGCAAAATAATGTCTCTACTTTTTAATATGCTGTCTTAAGTTGGTCATAACTTTTCAAGCAGTTGTATTCGTTCCCACTAGAGGGCAGCAGCTCCTGAACAGTCAGGTACATGCAGACACTCCTTGAAGTAGGTTTCACTGAATCACGTGGTATTTTTTTGGAGCCGCATGTTAGCCTGGGTGCCATAATGGAACACACTCTTAATAAAAATAAACCAAAACAAACCAAAACTTGTACAAAGAGGCTTACACTGTAGAATCAGATCTAGAAGGATCGTAAGGGTTTTCTTGTCCAACCCTCCTGATAACTAAAAGTCCTTTTAAGCCTCTGCAGTGGTAAGACCCAGCTTCTGGTGAGTCTGGAACTGTCTCAGGAGGCAGTCCACTTGAGGGATGGACCTCTCTCATGGTTGAAATCTTCCTGCATCAAGGTAAAACTTGTCTCTCTATAAGCCTTCCCAGATGGCACTAGTGATAAAGAACCCACCTGCCAATGCAGGTAGATGTAAGAGACGTGAGTATGATCCCTTGGTTGGGAGGATCCCCTGAGGAGACACGGCAACCCAATCCAGAATTCTTGCCTGGAGAATCCTATGGACAGAGGAGCCTGGCAGGCTGCAGTCCGTGGGGTTGCAAAGAGGCGGACACAACTGAAGCCACATAGCACATATGCATCAGGCCACATAGCGGTGTCCTTGACCTTCCTCCCAGGGCTCTTCCATGTGAAAGCACACCACCGCTCTCAACGTAGTTGCCACTTCCGTATCTTCAGTCTAAATATTTCTAGATCCCTCAACCATCTTTCACTTCATGGGTGATAGGATTACAAACCTAGAAAACATTAAAAAGCAGAGACATCACTTTGGCTACATAGGGCTGTATAGTCAAAGCTGTGGTTTTTCCAGTAGTCATGTATGGTGGTGAGAGTTGGACCATACGGAAGCTGAGCAGGGAACCAGTGCGTTCAAGCTGTGGTGCTGGAGAAGACTCCAGAGTCCCTTGGACAGCAAGCAGATCCAACCAGTCCATCCTAAAGGAACTCAGCCCTGGATATTCATTGGAAGGACTGATGCTGAAGCTGAGACTCACTGATTCAAAGAGCTGACTCACTGGAAAAGACCCTGGTGCTGGAAAAGATTGAAGGTGGGAGGGGAGGAGTGTGACACAGGATGGAATGATTGGATGACATCATCGATTCAATGGACATGAGTTTGAGCAAGCTTCAGGAGATGGTGAAGGACAGGGAAGCCTGGTGTGCTGCAGTCCATGGGATCACAGAGACATAACTGAGCAACTGAACAACAATGAGGATTACTTATCCCTTCAGTAAGTGACCCAGATCTAATATAGAAAAGGGATCTTTGTACTTCAGTTTTAGCTTTATGTTGTAGCTTTATGTCTGTAGATGGTCTCCAAAATGTAGAGGCTTAACCCATGGAAATCAAGTTCTCTCCTAAGCGAGAAGTTGTAGTTGATCTTCAGGACCAATTCTCACTGAGGTGAAGGTTCCTGAAAACCTCAGTATGCTCAAAGATAAAACATTTTCATCTCTGGTTCTATTATACTTTCCCCCATGTTCTGCCACTCAGCAGCAGTCGGGTGTAACCCAAACACAAAGGATGTTTCTTTAACAGTTTACTTAATAAATACATTACTCACTGTACAGATAAGACTCAAGTACAGATAAGTACAAATACAGAAGAATCCCGTAAACCTATCACTCAGGAAAACTATGAACATTTTGTCCTACAGAATCCCTTAACAGTCATGCCTTTTGCACCTGTGGATTATCACCCATCTTTCTAAGCCAAGTGAAAGTGAAGTCGCTCAGTCGTGTCTGACTCTTTGCAACCCCATGGGCTGTAGCCTACCAGGCAATAGTCCTGGAGTGGACTGCCATTTCCTTCTCCAGGGGATCTTCCAAACCCAGGGATCAAACCCGGGTCTCCCGCATCGTAGACAGACACTTTACCGTCTGAGCCACCAGGGGAGTTGACTTCTCAGCCAAAGCCCTTGGCAGTTGTGGCTTCTTCTGACTGTGGGACTTGTGTCAAGAAGAGATGTGTTTAAGCTGTAAATTCTCAGTGCGCTGTGTTCAGTCACTTCAGTCGTGTCCAGCTCTTTGTGACCCTAGGGGTTGTAGCCCACCAGGCTCCTCTGTCCTTGGGATTCTCCAGGCAAGAATCCTGGAGTGGGTTGCTGTGCCCTCCTCCAGGGGATCTTCCCAACCAAGGGATTGAACCCTCATCTCTTGCTTCTCCAGCACTGGCAGGCAGGTTCATCTCCACTAGCACCACCTGGGAAGCCCCTTAAATTCTCAGTACATACACTTACAAAACAGTGAGCCACATGGTTTAATCAGAGTGCCATCAGAGGTAAAGCAACACGGATCATGGATTTCTCCAACCCCCGTGAAGGAAATTATGGCCCCCTAGCACTGCTTCTCGGGCTTCCTGAGGGCTTCAACAACCTGTGAAGACGTCAGGCAGTTATTTGCGTTTTTGCCAAGGATGCTGGGAGATACAAGAACACGAGTGTGAAAGATGTTTTAAGCCAGTAAGGGCTGGCACGAAGGAATGCAATCACAGGAGTTCTCTGGTGGCCTGGTGGTTAGTATTCTGGGCTCATTGCTGTGGCCTGGGTTCCACCCCTGGTTAGGAAACTGAGAGTCTGCAAGCCAACTGGTGAGGCAAAAAAAAAAAAAA
>SJYX01015844.1:106714-119415 GCA_006410675.1 Oreotragus oreotragus
AAGATGCTTACTCCTTGGAAGAAAAGTTATGACCAACCTAGATAGCATATTCAAAAGCAGAGACATTACTTTGCCGACTAAGGTCCGCCTAGTCAAGGCTATGGTTTTTCCTGTGGTCGTGTATGGATGTGAAAGTTGGACTGTGAAGAAAGCTGAGCGCCGAAGAATCGATGCTTTTGAACTGTGGTGTTGGAGAAGACTCCTGAGAGTCCCTTGGACTGCAAGGAGATCCAACCAGTCCATTCTGAAGGAGATCAACCCTGGGATTTCTTTGGAAGGAATGATGCTAAAGCTGAATCTCCAGTACTTTGGCCACCTCATGCGAAGAGGTGACTCATTGGAAAAGACTCTGATGCTGGGAGGGATTGGGGGCAGGAGGAGAAGCGGACGACCGAGGATGAGATGGCTGGATGGCATCACGGACTCGATGGACGTGAGTCTGAGTGAACTCCGGGAGATGGTGATGGACAGGGAGGCCTGGCGTGCTGCGATTCATGCGGTCGCAAAGAGTAGGACACGACTGAGCGACTGAACTGAACTGAGCTGAATGACTGCTTCTTTCACTTAGCCTAATGTTTTCAAGCCTTATCCATATGGCAGTGTACATACGTCAATGCTACTCTCTCAATTCATCCCACGCTCTCCTTCCCCTCCCCCAGCCCCCCATGTTCTCAACTCTGTTCTTTCCATCTTCATCTCTATTCTTGCCCTGGAAATAGGTTAATCTGTACTACTGGACTTCCCAGGTGGCTCTAGTGGTAAAGAACCCAGCTGCCAATGCAGGAAACATAAGACATGCGGGTTCGATCCCTGGGTCAGGAAGATCTGGAGAAGGGCACAACAACCCATACCAGTATTCTTGCCTGGAGAATCCCATGGACAGAGGATCCTTTCAGGCTACAGTCCATAGGATTGCACAGCATAGGACACGATTGAAGTGACTTAGCACGCACACGCATACCATTGTTAAATCAAGTTATCACAAAATTCCTAATCTTTTCCAGCATTTGCTTCTTTTGATAATCCAGGGCCTGTGCTTTGCAAAGGTAGGTTTATTTCTTGGTCCCCACCTGGTGGGAAAAGAGAGAACCACATGATATCTAATCCCAAGGGCTCAGACTTGACCTCAGCTGTGTGCTGTGCTTATGCCCAGCATCCCTCTTAAGACTTCTTCCTTCCCGTCTTGCTTATGTAATGATGGGCTATTTTTTGCCCTTCATACATTATCAGACAAAACTCTAGAGGATGCCGTTCTAGGATTTTATGACAGCAACAGAATTTTCATGCAATGGGTGAACCATTTTACTCAAGGAAAGACCACTGTTAAACCCACAGTTCTGCTTCCAGATCAGTGTTTCTACTGGAAATGACCTTTTCTAGAACAAGAGCAAGTTCGTTAGGAAGCCACTGCTCTTTCCCCCACATACCTGGCAGAAGCCTGGAATGAAGGAGCTCTTGTTTTTCCAGGGCTGGAAACTACAGGACATTTTTTTTCAGCCTGCCTGGTCAGCTCTGTTCTCTGGTCTTCCCTTTACATCACAACCTGAAAACTTACACATGGGGAGAGATGGCTTCACAGATTCAGGTGATGAGAGCTTTTGGGGAGCACGTGGTTCTCTGCTGCTGCCACGTGAAGAGAAGGGATTGGAACAGGATTTTGCTGAGTCTCTTGGAAGATTCCAGCTGTATTGCTATTTTCAGCCCCTGCCCCTCGACCTCACCTCAACCCACTGTATTATATTATTTACAACCATCCCAAGTTAGGCTGGGGTAACATTTTTCGCCTTCACTGGAGAATCATGGCAGCCAACCAACAGACCCGGATTTGATGGCAGCATTGGGATTGGAACTCGGGGGGTCCTGAAGTCAAGTTGAGTGTCCTTCTGTCATTCTGTATCTCTGTTGTGGATAGAAGCCTTTGGATGGTGGCACCGTAAGTGGAAAATCGTGTGCTTTGGAGCACAACAGACCCAAGCTGAAATCTAGGGTCTATACTAAACTATGAGAATGTAGGCAGGTCATTTACCAATTCTGAATTTTGTCATACAATAGAGATAACACCTACTCTAAACTGCTAAGGATTAAGTGAAAACATTACAAAATACTTAGTCAAATGCATGGGTTTGAAAAAAAAAATCCTCTTTATTTGACTAATGGTAACTGATCACAGCTTGGGAGAAATTAAATGCCTGCTTCTCAGTGATTAAGTCATTTAAACCTTAGTTTCTTCAACTATAAAACAAAATGAGCAAGAACCATCCTTATACTGTAGGGTGGTGGTAGAAATCAAAAGTCATTAAGAGGACTTCCCTTGTGGGCCAGTGGTTAAGAATTCGGCTGCCAAGGCAGGAGACACAGGTTCAGTGCACAATCTGGAAAGATTCCACATGCCTCTGGGCAATTAAGCCCATTGGCCACAACTACTGAAGCCCGCACACCCTAGAGGTGTGCTCAGCAATGAGAGAAGCCACCGCGATGTGAAGCCTGAGCACCGCAACCAGAAAAAGCCCACTTGCAGCAACAAAGACCCAGCCAGTAAAAAAAAAGAAAAAGGCATTAAGAACCATCTAAAAACTCATGATCTCGAAACAAGGAGGAATATTAAGGCTCCATGTATCTAGAAAGAATTTCTGATCTTAAGATGCTTTAAGGGACTTCCCTGGTGGTCCAGTGGTTCAGTTCAGTTCAGTCGCTCAGTCATGTCCAACTCTTTGCAACCCCATGGACTGCAGCACGCCAGGCCTCCCTTGTCCATCATCAACTCCTGGAGCTTACTCAAACTCATGTCCATTGAGTCAGTGATGCCATCCAACCATCTCATCCTCTGTCGTCCCCTTCTCCTCCTGCCTTCAATCTTTCCCAGCATCAGGGTCTTTTCAAATGAGTCAGCTCTTTGTATCAGGTGGCCAAAATATTGGGAGTTTCAGCTTCAGCATCAGTCCTTCCAAAGACAATTCAAGAGTGATTTCCTTTAGGATGGACTGGTTGGATCTCCTTGCAGTCCAAGGGACTCTGAAAAGTCTTCTCTAATGCCACAGTTCAAAACCATCAATTCTTCAGTGCTCACCTTTCTTTATAGTCCAATTCTCACATCCATACATGACTACTGGAAAAACGATAGCTTTGACTAGACCTTTGTTGGCAAAGTAATGTCTCTGCTTTTTAATATGCTGTCTAGGTCGGTCATAACTTTTCCTCTAAAGAGCAAACATATTTTAATTACATGGCTGCAGTCACCATCTGCAGTGATTTTGGAGCCCATGAAAATAAAGTCTGTCACTGTCTCCACTGTTTCTCCATCTATTTCCCATGAAGTGATGGGACAAGATGGCATGATCTTAAGTTTTAAGCCAACTTTTTCAACTCTCATCTTTCACTTTCATCAAGAGCCTCTTTAGTTCTTCACTTTCTGTCATAAGTGTGGAGTCACCTGTGTATCTAAAGTTATTGATAATCCTCCCTGCAGTCTTGATTCCAGCTTGTGCTTCATCCAGTCCAGCGTTTCTCATGATGTACTCTGCACATAAGTTAAATAAGCAGGGTGACAATACATAGCTTTGGTGTACTGCTTTCCCGATTTGGAACCAGTCTGTTGTTCCATGTCTAGTTCTAACTGTTGCTTCTTGACATGCATACAGATTTCTCAAGAGGTAGGTCAGGTGGTCTGGTATTCCCATCTCTTTAAGTTCCAGTGGTTAAGGCTCTGCAGTCCCAATGCAGATCTGGATTCAATCCCTGGTCAGGGAACTAGATCACACATGTAGAAAGTAAAGAGCCTACAAGCCCCGATGAAGATCTAAGATCCTGTATGCTGCAACTAAGACCTGGGGCAAAGTTTAAAGAAAAAAAAAATTATCCAAAAAAAAAAATTGTCTTAAAAAAAAAAAAATTTGTGTATCCAGGGGAAGTTATACTGTTCTGTGTCTATTATGTGTATGTTGAGATACTTTCCATTTTGTTATGGTCAGTACTGAGGCAAGATACTAAGTAACTTGCCCGAGGTCACAGAGATGGTATGCTTGACTTGGCTATGACTCACAGCTTGTTCTTCAAAGACTGTTTTTTTCAGGATACAAAGGTCATGTCCAGGCCCTTANTTCTGTGTCTATTATGTGTATGTTGAGATACTTTCCATTCTGTTATGGTCAGTACTGAGGCAAGATACTAAGTAACTTGCCCGAGGTCACAGAGATGGTATGCTTGACTTGGCTATGACTCACAGCTTGTTCTTCAAAGACTTTTTTTTTCAGGATATAAAGGTCATGTCCAGGCCCTTAAGTCTTGTTATAGAAATGAGACCTCTAGCCATAAAGATGGGTCACACAGAGACTTGGAAGAGCCCCACAGGGCTACTGGAAATATTTGTTGTTGTTCAGTTCAGTCATGTCCAACTCTTTGTGACCCCATGGACTGCAGCATGCCAGGCGTCCCTGTCCTTCACTATCTCCCGGAGCTTACTCAAACTCTTGTCGATCGAGTCAGTGATGCCATCCAGCTATCTTACCCTCTGTCATCCCCTTCTCCTGCCCTCAATCTTTCCCAGCATCAGGGTCTTTTTCAGTGAGTCAGCCCTTTGCCTCAGGTAGCCAGTACTGGAGCTTCAGCTTCAGCATCAATCCTTCCAATGAATATTCATGGTTGAGTTCCGTTAGGATTGACTGGTTTGATCTCCTTGCAGTCCAAGGGACGCTCGAGTCTTCTCCAGCACCACAGTCCAAAAGCATCGATTCTTCAGTGCTCAGTCTTCTTTATGGTCCATCTCTCACATATCCATAAGCAAACCTGAGAGATGATGGGCTCAGGATTGACATCTTTTCCAGAAAAGCAAAACAAAATAGCAAACCCTACGGACCCTGTACTGCCTTCTCTCCTTATCCACCATCACTGCCCCCAAATGGATCAGGAGAAAAGCCTCCAGAGGCCTGGTGTGAGGCTGGTCACCTAGCATCTGTGGGGTCCCATCCTTCTCGCCCACCGGGAGTATGTCTCATTTCTGCTGTGTGGTATCCACCCAAGAGTGGATCTCAGAGGACAGGGTGGCCGTGATGAGGCAACCCTTGAAGCCTCAGGACAAGACAGGCTCCCGTGCTTCCAAGAAGGCATAACCCTGCAGGCTGCAGAGTCTCAGTGGCACATCCCTGTCCTCTCCAAGAGAGGTTCCCTCCCAGAGCTCAGGGAGACAGCCTTGGCATCACCCCTAGGCAGCAGCTGAGTGGAGAGAGGCATCCTGAGACAGGCACATCTGAGAGCTGAAGTGCTCCTGAACTCAGTGCCCCAAAAGAGGAGAGGGCTTGCCTCTCCTCACCCCAGCCTGACCAGTTTGTTGAGATGTAACTGACATACAGGGCTTCCCTGGTGGCTCAGTGGTAAGGAATCCACCTGCCAGTATAGGAGATGTAGGTTTCATCCCTGCATCAGGGGGATGCCACGTACACTTAGGGTATATAAGGTTTTCAGAAAAACTGGTCAGGGTCCTTGGCTAAGAGGAGACTCTGCCGTGGGCCCACCGGTGTAATAAATTGCACTCCACTATTTGCATTGTCCTTCTGAGTGAGTTTGTTTCCCAGAATGCATGACTATAACAATCACACAATATTTGTCTTTCTTATTTCACTTAGCATAATGCCCTTCAAGTCCATCTGCATTGTTTCCAAAAGGGCCTGGAATTTAATTCTGAGATAGTTGTCTGACAACATCATAGCATCCCCCTGCATGTGCATGCTAAGTTGCTCCAGTTGTGTCTGACTCATTGAGACTCCATGGATGGTAGACTTCCAGGCTCTTCCATCCATGGAATTCTCCAGGCAAGAATATGGGAATGGGTTGTTATGCCCTCCTCCTGGGCATCTTCCTGACCCAGGGATCAAACTGGCATCTCTTATGTCTCCTGCACTGGCGGGCAGGTTCTTTACCACTGGTGCCACTTGGGAAGCCCATAGCACCCCAGGGAATACCAATTCCTTCACAAGTCTTCTAGAAAGGGTTAGATATATCCTTCTCAAGCTGGTCTCTTTCCTCCTGCTCTCTCCTCCCCTTCTGTCTCCTTCTCCCTAATCTACACACTCATGTCCTCAAACAGTTGCAGTGAGATGTCAGTTCTGACTCCACATTGGAACTGCTTCTTTGACTTGCTTTCCATTGTTTTTGTTACTACAACCATACATAATGGCCTGTCTCAGAGAATCCTGCCCCTCTGCCTGACTGCTAAAGTGTCTTTGCTCAGAACCTTGTCCACCTGTCTGCACATGGCAGGAAGAAAGAAATTAACACATCTCCCGGCCTGAGGCTTGTCATTCTAGGAGATATTTGCAAGAATTAAATGGTCTTTTTACTTTGTTTCCTCACCTTCTCCCATCTCTGATCTATAAAACATCTTGGCATCCAGACCTTGACAAGACGGTTATTTTGAGATGTCTGCTCTAAAAGATTGCTCTGCAATCTTCTCAGGCATCCTGCTTTCTGAATAAGGTTGTATTCCTTGCAACAACACCTGGTCTCTCAGATTCATTGGTCTGTTGTGTGAGGCGAGCAGAGCAAACTTGGACTCAGTAACAAAATTAACAGCTGTAAAAAAAAAAAAAAATTAACAGCTGTGACCCACACTGCAGGCTTGGGAGTGTCCGTTCAGCCAGGGTTTCTTACGCTAGTTGGAGGGCATGAGACAAGTAAATTTCCTATCAGGCAGGCAACTGAAACTTCTACTTTAGAGAACTCTCCAGAAAGCACTGATTCTTTTTTTCAAATATATACAGTATTATTATTTCTTAATCTTAGTTTGGCCACGTTCCTTGGCATGTGGTATCTTAGTTTCCCAGCCAGGGACTGAACCTGCACGCTCTGCAGTGGAAGCAAGGAGTCTTAACCCCTGGACTGCCACAGAAATCCCAGGAAGCACTGACTTTTCTGAAGCCTGTTCTGGGGCTGGCCTGGCCTGGGATAATGGGGAGAGGCTCCTCAGCTACAAACCCATCAAGAACCAGGACTTAAACTCCTCTGCACTTTGAGGTCCAGGTAGGTCACTCAGCGAGTTAGCTGGGAAAACATATTAGCCGTATGCTATTAGAAGAGGTGTCTGTGAAGCAGGAAAGTTCCTCTAAATCCTGTTACAGAAAGAAAAGCAAACTGGAAAAAAAAAAAAACCAAAAACAAAACCCTAGTGATTCTTGGTGCATTTCCAGTATCCACCACAGGGTGGCAGTGGGCTACAGGAAAATAGTAAGTCGCTTCAGTCGTGTCCGACTCTGTGTGACCCCATAGATGGCAGCCCACCAGGCTCTTCCGTCCCTGGGATTCTCCAGGCAAGAATACTGAAGTGAGTTGCCATTTCCTTCTCCAACGCATGCATGCATAATAAGTCGCTTCAGTCGTGTCTGACTCTATGCGACCCTATGGACAGCGGCCCACCAGGCTCCTCTGTCCACAGGATTCTCTAGGCAAGAATACTGGAGTGGGGTGCCATTTCCTTCTTCAACAGGAAAATAAGGGGCTCTTAGGGCAGGTGTGCTTCCCTGATGGCTCAGCTGGTAAAGAATCCACCTGCAATGCAGGCGACCTGGGTTTGATCACTGGGTTGGGAAGATCCCTTGGAGAAAGGAAAGGCTACTCACTCCAGTACTCTAGCCTGGAGAATTCCATGGACTGTATAGTTCAGGGGGTCTCAAAGAGGCGGACACGACTGAGCGACTTTCACTTTCACTTTAAGGGCAGGTATGCTCTGAGCCTATCAGTCTGGATGTTATTGAAGAGCCCTACTGGGCACTCATATCCTGCTCCCCTCCCCTCATGGGGGAGTCATCCTAGGCACCTCCTTTCCCTACCCTCATTCGACCCCTGGGTCTCACCATAGTCCCAACAATCCTACACCCCAAGCTCCCTTCTGTGTGTGTTTTTTGATTTTCGTTTTTTTTTTTTTTTTAGGGATTCATCTCCTCCCCTAGGACTCGGTAGCAATGGCTAGAATTTATATATTTACTCTGTGCCAGGCAGAGATCTAAACATTTACCCAATTCATTTAATGATCACAACAACAGTATGATGCTGGCATGAGTCACCCTGTTAGACAGATGAAGTGGGTGAATGGAGATCCAGATCGGCTTTCTAGATCACATGGATTAACGGCCCTGGGTGATTTCCCTGGTCATCCAGTGGCTAAGACTCCATGCTCCCAATGCAGAGGGATCCATCCCTAGTCAGGGAACTAGATACCACATGTTGCAACGAAAGATTCTGCATCTAAAACTGATGATCTTCATGCCACAACTAAACCCTGGAGCAGTCAAATGAATATATGTTTTGTAAAAAGCCCTGAGCCCAGGCTTTACCAGAAGCTGTTTCCCCAGAGGTGGAGCCCCAGCCACAGAGAAATCCACACCTTCTTTCACAAACTCTTAAGTCTCTCACAGCAAAACTCCCAGGGGATGAACACAACATTGTAAGGCAACTATATGCATGCATGCATGCTAAGTCGTTTCAGCCTTGTCCAGCTCTGTGCTACCCTATGGACCGTAACCTGCAAGACTCCTTGGACCATGGGTTTCTCCAGCCAAAGATACTGGACAGGGTTGCCATGCCCTCCTCCAGGGGCCAAACCCACATTCCTTATGTCTCCTTCATTGGCAGGCAAGTTCCTTACCTCTAGTGCCACCTGGGAAGCTGCAAAACAACTATACTCCAATAGAAACGAATAAAACAAAGCAAAACCCTCCCAGGAATTCAGTTACCACGTAACAAAACCCCAACACAGGCTGGCCTTCCATCCCTCCTCAAGTGGCAGACTGAGGACTTGAGGCAGTGAATTTTCTGGAGGCAGCTCCTTCCCACCTCCTAGACCCTGGGGCCCCAAGCGTGCTTTGTTTCCCTGCCTTTTCCCAAGTAGAATCCTCCAGGCTCAGATCTTTATCTGATCAAAATCCTATTCCACCCTCAAGTCCTATCAAGGGATGAACAATGGCCTCTCAAGAATTCATATATTAAAATCCTAACCTCCAGAGCCTCAGAATGTGACCTTATTTGGGAAATAGGTTCATTGCAGATGTAATCAGTTAGATGAGGTCATAGCGGAATGGGATGGGGGTCAGGGAGGCTGGCCCTAATCTGATATGACTGGTTCTTACAAAAAGAAAGTGAAAGTGTTAGTCCCTCAGTCGTGTCCCACTCTTTGCAACCTAGTAGACTGCAGCCTGCCAGGCCCCGCTGTCCATGGGATTCTCCAGGCAAGACTACTGGAGGGGGCTGCCATGCCCTTCTCCAGGGGATCTTCCTGACCCAGGGATCTATCCCAGGTCTCCCGCATTGCAAGCAGATTTTTTTTTTTTTTTTTTTTTTTACCATTTGAGCTATCTGGGAAACCCCTCTTACAAAATGAAGGCCATGTGAAAGTAGTGATGTAAAGAGAATGTCTTGTAATGATTATGATGATGTAGCTACAAGCCAAGGGATAGTGAGATGGTCATCCAACCCCCAGGATCTGCGAGAGATATACTAAACAGATGCTCCCATACAACCTTCAGAAAGAACCTACCCTGCAAATACCTTGATTTGGGGCAAGACTTTAACATGTTGAATTTCGGACGCTCAGAAATGTGAGGCTGTACATATCTGTTCAGATGCACAGCTTGTGGTGCTTTGTTATGGCAGCCTTAGGAAAAGATATAAGATTCCAATACTTCCTCTTCAGAACCTGCAGTCATGTCCCCTGCTGCGGATCAGGACTGTCCTCCTTGGGGGCCGGAAGGCAAGGGGCAGTTATCAGCTGTAGGGAGCCTTTAATCTGCAGGCTCCAGAGTCTTGGTGGCCCAGCCCTGTGCCCTCCCAGAAAGTTGCCCACCAAGGAGTTGCCTTGGTAACCTTGGTATCACCCCCCGGTAATAGCTGGGCATGCCTTCGAGGGGGAACCCCACATCCTGGCTCTGGCTGAGTTTTTAGACCACAGGCCAGCTCCCCTGCTCATGGCTTGGTCACCAGTGATGTCAAGTGTCCGAGGGCCTGTCTACCTTCGGGCTGAGCACTGTGCAAGGACAGTGTCCTGTTAACCTCAGCCAAGATAGATCCAAATTGGGAAGCTGAATGAAGCAGGGAACCCTGGGAAGTGACTGGGGCTAAGAAGGGCAGATCAATGGGATAGGAGGAAGAAGGAAGGGATTCCATATGTATGCATGAATATATGATACTTGTTTTTCTCTCTGACTTACTTCTCTCTGTGTAATAAGTTCTAGGTTCATCCACCTCATTAGAACCGACTCAGATATGTTCCTTTTTATGGCTGAGTAATATTCCATTGTATATTTGTACCGCAACTTCTTTATCCATTCATCCTTTGATGGACATCTGGGTTGATCCATGTTGATAGGTCAGAAGCCAACACAGCCTTGTGAAACAATCATCTTCCAATTAAAAAGAAATAAAAATTTTCGAAGCCATAAAAATGAAAAAAATAAAAAGAAAGAAAGAAAGAAGGGAACGATCAGATTTTACTTGGTCTCAGCACCAAGGATGGCCCTGAGGCTGCTGGGTCTGCAGTTCCAAGTTCCACACTGGCCTGCCTTCCCCAGGGACAGTGCTGTGACTTAACTTTTCTGAGGCCCCTTCTGTCCTAGTGGGGAAAGACCTTGTTTAAAAAAAAAAAAAACACATTTCATATTTATTAAAAAAAAAAAAAAACATTTCTATAAAGAAAGCTGAGCACCAAAGAACTGATACTTTTGAACTGTGTTTGAAAAGACTCTTGAGAGTCTCTTGAACTGTAAGGAGATCCAACCAATCCATCCTAAAGGAAATCGGCCCTGAATATTCATTGGAAGGACTGATGCTGAAGCTGAAACTCCAATACTTTGGCCACCTGATGTGAAGAACTGACTTACTGGAAAAGACCCTGATGCTGGGAAAGACTGAAGCCAGTAGAAGGGTATGACAGAAGATGAGATGGTTGGATGGCATCACTGACTCAATGGACATGAGTTTGAGTAAGCTCTGGGAGATAGTGATGGACAGGGAAGCCTGGCATACTGCAGTCCATGGGGTCGCAAAGAGTCAGATACGACTGAGTGACTGAACTGAATATTTATTTATTTTAAAATTTTATTTATTTGTTTTTGGCTGCTCTGAGTCTTCGTTGCTGAGCAGAGAATGGGGGCTTCTCACTGCAGTGGCTTCTCTTGTTTCGGAGTATGGGCTCTGAGGCACACAGGTTCAATGGTTGCCGTGCTCAGGCTTAGCTGCCCCACAGCATGTGGGATTTTCCCAGACCAGGGATCAAAACCATGTCCCCTGCATTGCAAGGCAGATTCTTTACCATTGGACCACCAAGGAAACTGCCTGTTAAATATTATTTATCTGAGATCTACATACACATTCTATGCCCGGCCCTAATGACTGATCCGGGGTGGGGTGGGGGTGGGGCATACTGTGATTCCCATTTTACAGATGAGAAAACTGAGACTTGCATTCCTTAACTTGACCACAGTCTCATGGGGGTTGACACTAGTCACCCTATCTGTTCTATGACTCCCAAGCCCTGGATTTTGGAGCAGAACCCTCTCTCTCCGCATGTTGGCTGCAAGCTGTGGCCTTGGTTTTTCTTTTTCTTTTTAGCTGCACTGAGTTTTCATTGCTGCAGCGGGCTTCCTCTAGCTGCAGTGCTCAGGCCTCTCGTTGCAGTGGCTTCTCTTGATGTGGAACACAGGCTCTAGGCACCCTAGGCCCTTGGGCTTCCACAGTTGCAGCAAGCAGGCTCAGGAGTTGCTACTCCTGGGCTCCAGGGCACTCGGGCTTTAGTTGTTGAGGCGCTTTGACTCAGTAGCTGTGGTTCCCAGGCTCTAAAGCACAGGCTCAGTAGCTGGGGTGCATGGGCTTAGTCAATCCACAGCACGGGAGATCATCCAGGACTGGGGATCGAACTGGTGTCTCCTGCACTGGCAGGCAGGGTCTTTACCACTGAGACACCAGGGAAGCCCTGTGGCCCGGGATCTGAGGTGGAGTCACACAGTGTCACTGGACAGCCAGGTAGGACCCCCTTCTGCCGCCCGGTGCTCTGAACCTCCTTATCCCCAAGCTTGCCCAAGGCTGCCTGGAAGTCAGCTGCCTTGAAACAAAGGGCCGCCCCGTGCCCTTCCTCCCCTCCCCCGTCACACACACACACAGCCCCGCGGGGACAGCAGGTATCAAAGCAAATGGATAGCAGGACCGCAGCTGCCGCGGAGCCCAGGCAACACTCGGTTTTCTTAATTCCCTTTCCCGCTAAGTGGTGATTACGAGACAGCCTGGGGCCTGATCCTTCCAGCCACCTGACTTCAGCCAGGGGGGCTGTGGGAGCACTGGAGCAGCTGGTGGGGCGCATTTCCGGCGGCAGGGAGAGTGGCAGCGGCAGATGCCAGGCCCCTATTATCCCCGGAGGGGCCGCATTTGCACTTCAAAGGGGGTCAGGCCCCAGTGCCCCCCTTCTAGGGAGCCAGGTCTATTCTGGGGAAAATCCAGTTGCTTTGAGTGCGTTCCCCACCCGGGCCCACCCCCTTCTTAACAGGAGGGAGGGTTTCAACAAGCCAGGGAGTTACAGCCCACTCACGGGGCCCTCCCAGGGACCCTCTGTCTGTCAGCTCTCCTTCTAGTGGGGCCTGCTCCAGGTGGAAGGACTCTGGCGTTTAGCTCCCACTGTTTGAACATCTCAGTCCTTTCATCTCAGTCCTCACAACATGCCTCCTTAGGGG
>SJYX01015844.1:131814-156671 GCA_006410675.1 Oreotragus oreotragus
TGTCCGACTCTTTGTGACTCGCTGGACTGTAGCCTGCCAGGCTACTCTGTCCATGGGGATCTTCCAGACCTGTCTCTTATACACATCTCCCCCGCAGCAAATCCTTCTTTGTTCCTTTCTTCCCCCAGCTGCGCCCTCTGTCCCAGGAGCTTCTCCCCACAGGTCAGCCTTCCGGAGTTTAGAGCTGGTGAGACAAAGCTGCAGGGTGGTGGGGAGACAGCTGACCAGAGTAAAGTCAGCTCTTCTCCAAGGCAGGGAGCTTCGCTGGGGCTGCAGGAGCCTGGGCCGCCACTGCAGTTTATCACAGCTTGAAGCAGTGACATTATATTAACAAATAATAGTGATTATGGTGGGCTTCCCAGGTGGCGCCAGTAGTAAAGAACCTGCCTGCCAATCCAGGAGATGAGTTGGATTGGGGTGGGTAGATCCCCTGGAGAAGGAAATGACAACCCAGTCCAATATTCTTGCTTGGAGAATCCCATGGGCAGAGGAGCCTGGTGGGCTACAGTCCATAAGGATGAACAGAGTCAGATATGACTGAAACGACTTTGCATGCACAGACAAGCATGCAATAATTATGGTAACAATAAAGTATGATAGCAGTATAAAAATAATAGCAATGCTCGAGCTAACTTTTATTGGACATCATTTCACTGCATTGTCAAAACCACCCTCCAAAGCACAAGGAAGTTAAGTCACTTATCCAACATCACACAGCTCAGAAGCAGCAGAGTCTGGAGGTGACCTCAGCTGGCTCTGAGTCTGCCTTTGACCCTTGCCATGCTGCCTCCCATTGAGGCTCCTTGGCGGGGTCTCAGGGTAGAGCATGGGACTGGGCAGCAGTTTTACTTGTATACTCATTTACGGCTGTGCTGGGTCTTCTGTTGCTGCATGGCCTGTCTAGCTGCAGTGAGCAGGGCCTGCTGTCTAACTGTGGTGCACAGGCTTCAGGCTGCAGTGGTCTCTCTTGCTGTGGAACTCGGGCTCTAGGGCACGTGGGCCTCGGTAGTTGTGGCATGTGGGCTTAGTTGCCCTGAGGCACCTGGGATCTTAGTTCCCGGACCAGGCATCGAACCCATGTCCCCTGCGTTGGCAGGCAGATTTCCAACCACTGGACCGCCAGGAAAGTCCAAACGGGTTTTTTACTTTTCATAAAGATTGTGTCTGACAAGAAATGTCTTCATGCTTGTTGAGCTTATGTTGATGGTAGTTGTGATGTTTTAGGGTTCTGCGCTTTGACCTGTGGTTAGAGTCAGGGTTGCTGAGATAGACGGTGGAACCATAAAAGGCAGAGACTTAAAGCCAGCCAAGGGGGCTCAACCTTATTCCGAGGTTGTAGGAGAGTCCTTGAAGGTTCCGAGTAAGTGGGGAACCTGGTGGGGGAAGCACTGGGGGTATAAACCCGAGCGTTGTGTGTCCCTGGATTTAATGGACCAGAGTTGGGAGGGAGTAACCAGTGGGGATCTGAGAATCATCAAGGTGACTACGCTCTGTCATTCACTAGCTGTGTGAAAGCCCTCTTCCCTGTCTGGCTGGCCTCTCTTTTGCACATTTGTAAAAGTGAGGTGGTTGAAACTAGAAGACGTCTAAGATGGCTTGGGCATTCTGTGATTCTTTGGATGACCTCTGCTGGGTCAGTAGATGTTGGAAGAAAAGAGGACAGGAGGAGGGCTTTAAAGAGGAGGCTCTAGAGGGTGTGGGACCTAACTGGATAGACAGGTCGATGGAAAAGTGGTGGTGGGGGGATCAGTGTTGGCTCCAACCTGCAAGGATGTATTGATGGAATAGGGAAAGCAGTTTGGATTATACAATAGGCTGATAAGCTTCTGCTTGCACCCCCAGTAAGGCAGACCTCTCCCACCAAAACAAACAGACCAAAAAATACGTAACTACATAGAGAAAGAGATGGCTAAGTTAATTAAAATGGCTACGTTAGTTAAAATTGCACATTTCTCTATCAAGTTACATGGAAAGATGCTCTTTAGCATTTACGTAAGGATTGTACTATTTCACAAAATTTGGTTTTTAACTTTCACATGTGGAAGAACAGCATTTAATGCTTCAGACTTCTCAAGGGTCTTCATGGGACGTTCTGGGCAGAGTTGTTTTTGAATGAAAGGAAAGGGAGGTTCAAGGCTTCTCAGGACTGGGGATGTTTGCGGCCAGTAACAAGTGGATGCTAAGGTTATGGGAGCATGGTGAGCCACCTCCCAGGAAAAGGTCTGCTGAGACCCTGCGAGAAAGTGAAGTTTCCAAGGGAGAGAAATTGGGGTGAAGAGGAGTCCATGTTAGGAAAGGACAATGGTTGGCACAGTTGCCCCAAATGTTGAAATGAGGGGATAATTTGGCTTTTGGATCTTCTTTTCCTGAACCAATTCCCCCCACCCTTTCAGACACCTGAGTCCCACGGGCTCCATCACCCTGTTTACTTCCTTCATCTCATTTCTCAGAAAAGTCACTTGATTTATTCGTTTAATTCCAGAGTGTGAACTCCATCAGGAGGAAGAACCTTGACTATGTTTGTTTGCGGCTGTATAATTCTTGGCCTTTAGAACAGGGCTGGGCATAGAGTTGGAGTTCGGGCAATATGTGTTGAATAGATACATGCATGCAGGCTTTCCAGGTGGCGCTAGTGGGAAAGAACCCACCTGTCAATGTAGGAGACATGGACGCGGGTTCGATCCCTGGGTCTGGAAGATCCCCTGGAGGAGGGCATGCAACCCACTCTAGCATTCTTGCCCAGAGAATCCTGTGGACATAGGAACCTTGCTGGCTGCGGTCCATGGGCTCACAAAGAGTTGGACACTGCTGAAGCATCTGAGCACAGCACAGCAGATACAGTCACACACACGTGAATAAACGCGGTGGTGATTATTTCAGGCCTCGAGAAGCCTGGGCTGGGAGAAATTTAGGGCAGCATGACCTTCCTCATATAACTCAAAAAGCACCTGCTGCGGGGGCTGCTGGGGACCTCGCCGGTCTGCCTCCCTCCTGATGGGCACAGCACACACAGTCTGTCTATAGCTCTGCGAGAAACTCTGAGAAGCTATATATATAGTTCCCCTTTTGTTCTATTTTTTCCTAAAATAATAAGGAGGTTTGAGGTGTGTGTGTGTGGGGGGTGATCAAGAAAGGCTTACAGCCTTGACAGCACTCCAGAGCAAGTGGGGTGGGGAAAGCCTTTGCCCGCCAGCCCTCACTTGGCCACCCCACCTACAGTTGAAGCGGTTTCCCATGGCCCTGTCCCTTTCCAGACACTCGGCTTTTCTGTTAGCCCTTTGGGCTTCCCAGATGGCTTAGTGGTAAAGAATCCACCTGCAGTACATATAGGAGATGCAGGAGATATAGGTTCAATCCCTGGGTTGGGAAGATCTCCTATAGGAGGGTATGGCAACTCACTCCAGTATTCTTGCCTGGAAAATCCCATGGACAAAGGAGTCTGGCAGTCCAAAGGGTGGCAGAGTCAGACACAACTGAGCGCGCACACAGCACTATGGACGGAAAGAGGCTTGCTGGGGTGGTAAGTAGAGGGGTTGCCACGAGGCGTTTGGGTTACCCTTTTCTGTGAAGTGAAAGTGTACTTTTCTTAGTCCTGTCCGACTCTTTGCGACCCCATGGACTATAGCCCACCAGGCTCCTCTGTCCATGGGATTTCCCAGGCAAGAATACTGGAGTGGGTAGCCATGCCCTCCTCCAGGGGATCTTCCCAACCCAGGGATCTCCTGTGTTGCAGGCGAATTCTTTACCATCTGAACCACTAGGGAAGCCCACCCTTTTCTGCACCACATGGCAAATCACCCCGGGTTTACTAAGAGGCTTAAAAACAGTGCCATTCCATGTGCTCTGGTTAAGATTCTAGAAGGGCCGAATGGGAAGTGAACCTCTGCTTCATGAGGGTTAGCGGGGTCCTGGTCACTTGCAGGACAACAGGACCTCTCTTGATCCAGGGGGTCTCCCAGCAGACTTGAAGGGTTTCTCACATGGTAGCTCGGGGGGCCCCAACAGTATATGTAAAAGTGGAAGCTGCCAAGCTAGGCTGGAACTGGTGGAGCATCACTCCTGTTGACTTGGATTAGTTTAAGTGAGTCCCAGGGTCTGCGTGGACTAGAGGGGAGAGGGCTACACAGGGTCATCTGCTGCTGCTGCTGCTGCTAAGTCGCTTCAGTCGTGTCCTACTCTGTGTGACCCCAGAGATCCAGCCCACCAGGCTCCCCTGTCCCTGGGATTCTCCAGGCAAGAACACTGGAGTGGGTTGCCGTTTCCTTTTCCAATGCATGAAAGTGAAAAGTGAAAGTGAAGTCTCTCAGTCCTGTCCGACTCTTAGCGACCCCATGGACTGCAGCCCACCAGGCTCCTCTGTCCATGGATTTTCCAGGCAAGAGTACTGGAGTGGGTTGCCATTGCCTTCTCCACACAGGGTCATCAGTGGGGTCATATTCCCATGGGTGTCACCAATGCAGTGGCCTGCCAGCCTTGGGCCAGGTCCGGGAGAAGGTGGGGGGGTCACCCAGGCCTGACATCTTTGCCCCAGTACTGGCGTTCTAGGTTTAGACGTGGGCTACTGTCCAGGCTTGGCCAGTTGCCTGACCTTCTTTGCACTTTGACAGCTCACCCCCTACAACCGCCGCCCCTCCGCCCACTGGTGGGAAGGGATATCACCTTTCTTACTTCAAATGCAAGAGCTCCAGGGAGCTGCCATGACACAGCCAGGGGAAGGAGGGTAGCTTGCTTGGGAGGGTGTGACCGCCTCTCCCTGCCGACCCCCTGCACATCCCCATCTGCCTCGCTGGCCTCCTGTGCGCCTCTCTCGCTGGCCTGTCACCTGTGCAGACAGGGAGGGAGACCACAGCCATGGGAAGGCCGCCCTGGGGTGCATTTCTTGTCTTCCCTCTCCTCGCCACTCCTCTAATGTTCCACTCACGCCACGAAAGCCCCCTCCTGCCCATCACCTTCCCGGAGACCCTGATCTTTCCCACCCAGAGGCACTGACATCTACCCAACACGTGCTCCACAGGCTGCCTCGCATTTTTAATTCCCTCTTTACAAGTCCCTTCTGTCTCCTGCCACCTGAGTAGAAGAGGCCTTTGAGT
Source organism: Oreotragus oreotragus (assembly GCA_006410675.1). NCBI lineage: Eukaryota > Metazoa > Chordata > Mammalia > Artiodactyla > Bovidae > Oreotragus > Oreotragus oreotragus. The sequence continues at coordinate 136,905 of SJYX01015844.1, forward strand.
TTCAAATCTGGGCCCAGAGCCGTAGGGATTGCTTGTCAGTGAACAAGGCAGGCTGGCACGGAGAAGGCTGGACAGATGGCCATTGTGGTGACTGCACCTTTCTAGCTGGGAGGCCCGGGGGTGGTGACAATAGCCACCCTGGTCTCCAGCCAATGAGGCCATATGTACTAGGCCGAGGAGCTGGCTGGCGAGGTGAGCGGCTGGAGGGAAGAGGCAGGGAGGTCTGAAGTTGGCGCTGGGGGAAGGGGGCNCCCAACCCCCACCCCCCGCTGCAAATCACCCCCCCACCGCTGGTGGGAAGGGACATCACCTTTCTTACTCCAAATGCAGGAGCTCCAGGGAGCTGCCATGCCACAGCCAGGGGAAGGAGGGTAGCTTGGGAGGGCATGAGAAATGGCATTCTTTATTCATAAATAAAAACATAAAATTACCAGAAACAGTTTACATGGCCAAAAGGGGGCACCAAAAATAAATCAAAGCTGTCAAAAGCAGAGCAAACCAAACAAGACACAACCAAGAGAAAAATAACTCTGTACATGGTCTTCGAAATGCTAGTCCATCCATAGCCAGCCTGGGCCGGAGTTCCCTCTCTGCCTGCAGAGGAAGCGCAAGGGGGACCACAGATAAATGAGGAAGGCGGAGCATGAAAGCACACAGGTGCATACATAGATGCGTGCCCTCCTGGCAGGGACAGCTGCGGCTCTGACTGCCCAGCCTGCCTGACCCCTAGGATCTCTCTCCTAAGAAGTGGCCCAGGCTAGGCCTGGAATCGAGCAGGAGCAGAGGCTCATGGGGACCGACTGTGCCCAGCAGGGGTTAACCCGAATGCAGAGACCGGAGGATAAATCCAGGGCGGGCCCCACATGAGAGTCTGCTTCTCAGGGGAGAGGTACTCCCCAAGGCAGTCCCCATGGAACTCGGTGTTCATGGGGACCGACTGTGCCCAGCAGGGCTTAACCCGAATGGAGAGACCAGAGGATAAATCCAGGGCGGGCCCCACATGAGAGTCTGGTTCTCAGGGGAGAGGTACCCCCCAACGCAGTCCCCATGGAACTCGGTGTTCACGGGGACCGACTGTGCCCAGCAGGGGTTAACCCGAATGCAGAGACCAGAGGATAAATCCAGGGTGGGCCCCACATGAGAGTCTGGTCCTTCTAAAGCCCAGAGGCAGAGCCCCCCTTGGCGTGGCTGCCTCCTTGCTCACAGCAAAGAGCTTCGCCATCCTTCGGCTAGCAGAGCCGCGGCTCTGATCCAGCGAGCATGCGTCATAGCAGTCGCTCTCGGGGAAGGGGCGGTGATCTCCCGCTGGCCCTGGGCCAGGCTGTCTGTTCCGAAGCCTGCGTGGCCGACTTCTCCAGTCCTGCTCAGCCTCTGCTGCTCAGAGGCTCCTTCCGGAGAAAGGCTGGGTTTGGCAAGGTCCAGGAATAGCACGGAGGTTTTAGCACAGGGAAGGGAAGGGAAGGGAAACCACACCGCGGCGAGGTCGCTATGTTATAGGACACTTTCATTCTGGTGCAACTGGGCCACCCTGGAGTCTTGGGCTGGTGGCAACCCAGGGAGGGCTCCTGGATTGGCCTGGTGCAGAGATGGGGGCAGGGGTGCAGGGCACTGTCACATTGAGGTGGAGCTGCTGTGCCCCTGAGCACCCTCCCCTGGGGCTTAGCACCCACCTCTTTGCAGCGAGGTCTTGAGGGCAGAGCAATGGGCTTTTGGCTGCCCTTTGGGAGGAGGGTCTCTGGCCTGAGGAGGGGGCAGCAGCCTCTTTTTCTATCCGTCCGGACAGCCTCTGGGAGGAAAGGACTCAGACAAGGCACAGGCTGGTAGAGATGGAGCAACCAAGAGACAAGGGCCGGGAAGTCTGACCTGGGGAGCGGGGGTGATCTGCCTGTGTCCTGTGGACGGGACTGGCCTCCAGGCAGAGAGGGGGCTCTGGGGCTGTGGATTCCGGGTTTAAGTCTAGCCTATGACTAAGAGTAATGGCTTGAAATTCCAGAGAGGCTCCTCTGTCACGCGAAGGCAGGACAGGCACAGTCTAACTTGGGGAATGGAAGGCAGAGCCAGCATCCAGGAAGGCAGCCCTGCTCTCAGTCCAGGCTCAAGGAGGGACTGTGAGGACCCTGGCAGGATGGGAGGCTGGAGAAGCAGCTCCCCACTACCGCCTGGAACCTGAAGGGGTCCACAGCTGGGGACAGAACTGGGGAGCAATGGCCTGGGGCTGCTGCATACTCAGACATTCGGTTAACCCCCCTCAGCATGAGGGCGTGAGCCCAGGAATCCAGCCGGGGCTGGCTGTCCCAGGAACAGCAGCTGTAGCTCGAGGCAAAAATAGAACATGGAACAGCCTGGCTGCCTGCGAGATCTGGCTTGTGTCTGAAAAGACAAGAAAGGAAAAAGAAGAAAATTCCCTGAACCAAGCAACTGAGAAACAATCTTTTCTCTGCACATCTTTGAAAGGGAAGGCCAGCCTTCTGCAGGCCAGGGGTCATTGACTACGGGGCTCTGGTGGGGCTAATGCAAGCGGAGGGGGGTGCAGCTGGGGGCCCCAGGGCCGTTCAGAGGCTGTGTTTGAGCCTCTTACTGTCTTTGGACACTGGCACTTTGGGGCTTAGCCCTGGAGGTGACAAGGGACATGCCCAGCAGCAGGATGGAGCTGAAGGTAAAGGGGGAAGGCCCAGCCCAGACAACCTGTGTCATCTCAGTGGACACAGGTTATTCTGAGTTCAAGCAAAGACTTGGTTCTTAGGAATCAAAACCAATGCAGGGTAACTGCTGAGCAACTTGAACAGGAGGGGAAATCCCAATCTCTGGTCTCATGATGAAAAGATCTGGGGGCTCCCCTGGGGACAGCTTGGAGTCACACACCCCTTGCATCATCTTTCCTCCTCAGCACCCACCGCAGGGCCTTGGGGCTATGGCTTTAAGAAGAGATGAAAGGCCACCAGTCACCTTGAGGCTGCTCACGTCCAGTCAGCAGGGCTAGAGGGTCTGGCTGTCACTATCTAGCTTCTCCTTCAGACCCTCTCTGGTCTGGCTGAATCTCGACCCCTCCCCACCCCCCAAACCCGCCCCATCGGGTGGCCCCAGCTCTTCCCTCCTTTCTGAGACCAACAGTGTTGGGAAGCTCTGATTGCTGTTCAGCCAGGTTCTCCACATCCCACTCCAACCCCTGTCCCTCCATGGCCGGGGGAATAGCTCAGGTATGACCAGGTCAGATTCCAAAGCTTCTGGTCATAAATGCTTGTGTGCTGTTCCCAAGGGGCATCCCAGTGTGTTGGGAGCGGGGATAGGGGGGGGGGCAAGGAAAGTTGTAGGAGAGGAGGTGGAAGGGAGCTTCCGTCAGTCACCACTCTCTCTGGGAGAGCATTTAGGGAACTCTCTAAATGTTTAGAGGGTTCAAAATCTGTAAGTATTTTGAACAAAGACCAAGTTTTAGGAAGCCCTTAACCAAATCTTGATGATCCCAGGACTCCTCTCTTGGCAAAGCTGGAGGTCTGGCCAGCTGCAGGGTTGCTAAGCGCTGGATCTTGGGAAAGGCCAGAAGAGGCCCTGTGGCAGCAACCGTCCCCCACCCCCAACCCGCAACCAATCTGCTCGCCTTGAAGTCTGTGCTTCTTCTCTCTGAGGCCTGAGCAGGGTAGCAGGGCAAGGGAGCCCCCATCGACAGACTCAGCACCCCTGCCTCCCAATGCCAGGTCCTGGGCCCTCTCCCAGGAGGCCCCTCAGATCTCGGTGGCAATGATGTCCTCGTAGGGGATGTCAGCCCCTTCAAGGTCGATCTCAAAGGGCTCCCCCGCCCCGTCCCCGCGGGCCAGCTGCTGCAGCGCCTTCTCCAGGCGCTGGTTCCGCTGGTACATGGCCAGGTAGCTCTGCTGCAGCTGCTTCTGGTACTGGATCACTTTCTCCTTCTCCTCCTTCCACACCAGCCGCTCGTGCTGGAAGCCGGAGGACATCTGGTCGTGCCCCTGACGCTCCTCCTTGAGCTCTGCGCGCAGCCTCTCCAGCTCGCGCTGAAGGGCGGGCACGTCGTCCGCGGAGGCGGGACCCAGGGCGGCCGCGTCCCTGCTCCGCTGCAGGGCGGCCTGGGCCCGCAGCTCCAGCAGCTCCTGCTCCAGCAGGTTCACCTTCTCCCGCAGGAGCTCCGCCTCGTTCTTCTTGCGCTGCAGCTCGTTTTCGCACACCTCCAGCTCCAGGCCCTTGGTGCGCAGCGCGCTCTCCAAGTCCTGCGTCTTCAGCTCCAAACTCTCCAGCCGGCCCCGCGTGTCCTTCAGCTGAGCCTTCAGGTTGAGGATCTCGCTGGCCTTGGCGTTGATCTCTGTTTGGGACTCCTTCAGCTGCTGCTTCAGGAGGGAGATCTCTCCGGACTTCTGGCACACCTGCCGCGGGGCAGGGCAGGGACAAGAGAGAGCCAAGGGGTGAGAGTCCGCACGTACCGGGCCCTGGACTGCTTAAAAGCACTTAATCCTACGCGATCCAATGATTGGGACTCGCGGTTTTCACTGCCGAGGATGCGGGTTCCATCCCTGATCGGAGAACTAAGCTCCTGAAAGCCACCCAATGCGGCCAAAAATAAAAAGAACTAAGCTAGTCCTCACACGGTGCCTGGAAAGAGTCCCCAGCATGGTGGTCTGGGGGACCACCAAGCCCCTCTGTGAGGCTCCTTTCATTCTGAATCTGGCTGGGTCTGTCCACAAGCCTGCCTCACCCCTAATTCAGAGTCTAAATCTCAGCCCATACCCAAACTCATGTCCCTGTTGTTCAGTCGCTAAGTCCTGGCCTTGAGACCTCATGGACTGTGGCCCACCAGGCTCCTCTGTCCATGGGATTCTCCCGGCAAGAATACTGGAGTATTTCCTTTTCCAGGGGATCTTCCCGACCCAGGGATCGAATCTGTGTCTCTTATGCCTACTACTTCGGCAGGTAGTTGCGTGGTTTTTTTTTTTTTTTTTTTTTTTACCACTGGGGAAGTCCACCTAAACTGTTAGCTATGCATAAATTAAGGGCCAGTGGTTTAATCTGCCCACAGCTGGTAGCTCCACTGTCTACATTAACATCAATGATGTCAGTTTGGGGTCTGCCTAACTTCTATCATTTGTGTATATGCTCACACCCTCTGGCCTCACCCCTGCACATATTCTCTCCTTCCTCTTGGGATAAAGACAATATTCACACAATCATGGCCGCACCCCAGCAACCAACTGGGCTCAGAGACAGTGCCCAGCCGGCATCTGCCAAATGATGAGCCACTGTTCTCCCCAGTGCCCTCCACCATTTCTACTTCAGTCTCCGTCAAAAGTTGCCTAAGAGCAGCAAACAAAACTAATGACACTAATGACACTGACTGAGACCGTGTGTCTATGGAGTCCTGCCATTGGGGGTCACGTGTCTAAGGCCAGTCGGGCTGGCTGTGTCACAAGAGCATTTTCTGCCAGCCTGCAGGAAAGATGGCCGGAATGAAGGCCAGGGCCCAGGCCTCCACAGAATAGAGTCTTTGAGCAAGCCTGGAAGTGTTCATATGTTCTCTTTTCTTCTTCAGGTAGAACCACCCTTTCTCTCATGCACCACCTCTGAAGTGTGCACAGCCCCACCACCAGGCTTGGCTGGGACTGAAACAGCCTTCAGAGGGTGAGCCTGGATTTGCATCATGCAGGGGGCAGCAGAGCCGCAGCTGAGGATGGGGCCTCGTTTTGAATCCTGGCTCTACCAGAGTGACCCGGCCAATTCTGCATCCATTAGCACAGTAGCATCATGAACATAAAACTCTGAACTTTGGGACCTAATGCAGGATCAGATCCTGGCTCTGATATCTGCTATGTGGTGACTTTGGCAAGTCATCTAACGAGCTCTTTGCTATTATAATTGTTCTCCGTGCTTCAGTGTCCTTTACTCTAAATTGAGTTTCATAGGGCTGTTGTAAAGGTTAAATGAAAGGACCTGGGGCCTGGCATTAATAAACACTCTATGAATTACTGTTATTATAAACATGTTTGTAATATATTTCTATATCTTTGTGAAAGTTTACTTCATTTATTGTTTTACTAATAGTCTGTCTGGACAACCTGGGAATGAGGTCACAGCCAAGTCCAGCTTAGTTCTGGATCAGACAAGCAAGAACGGATGCATAATGCTAGCGTAGGCTTACGTTCTGAGATGGGCCGAAGGGTTCCCAAGTCCTGGCTGAGAAACCATGGCTGGGAAAGGGTCTCCTGAACCAACACTGATGAGAAGAAGTAAGGCACTGGTCCCATGGCTGAGGTCCTTCCCTCTTTGGGAAACTTGGCAAACAGACAGTGACACTCCCTGCCCATCTGTCTAGCGCCTCTATCCATCACTTCCTCGGAAAGGAGCTTTTTCCTCTACCCTTGATAACACCTGTGGCTCTAATTTCCAGAAAAAGCACAGGAGATCAGTTCAGACAGATGGCTGTGTGGCTGATGGTGTGCCGCCCCCACCTAGGGGTGAGTCTGGTCTAACCGGACCCAGTGAGCCCTCAGCCCCCTCCCAGGGCAGGAGTCTTTGGGGTGAATGCCATGCGCACGCCTCTGGTCCCTGCACCACCTTTAGAGGCCCGTCAGGTGAGAAAAGAGAGCAGGATATGGGGGTCAGGCCGTTCTCCAGTGAGACCGGGGGCGGCCACCTAATTTGCAGGTGTGCCTGAGGGTGTGCATGTGTCTATGAGTCCTCTTTCTTCCTACTCTATGCTTCCATCTCAGCCCACCAAACAGAAGCTCCACCTGCACTTCTATGAGGACTGGCCAACTCTGTCCCTGAGACCTGCACAGATGTGACCACTCCCACCAGTGGGTGAAGTCCCTTTCCTCAAAAGTCGCAGATGAGGGACTTCCCTGGTGGTCCACTGGCTGAGACTCCATGCTCCCTATGCAGGGAGCTTCGGTTCGATCCTTGGTCAAGGAACTAAGACCCCACATGCCGAGTTGTAGCCAAAAAGTTAAAAAAAAAAAAAAATCCCACAGCTTTGGAACTGTGATGTTTTCAGAGTGCAAGAAAAACAACAAAAAGATAAAGAGAAAACATCACAAATAGTGCTGTGGTCTTTTGTGGCTTTGGGACCATCATGAACCAGGGATGGTTTGCAGTCCTGCAGCGCCTCTGTGAGCAGACTCACTGAGGTGGCCCTGACAGCTTGGCTGGGACTTGGTTCTCTTGTTCTAGTTTCTCAGCCAATGACTCAATTAGTAAATTCAATTCTAGCCATGAGGCATCGGGTTGGGGAGATGAAGAAGCCCAGACTAAGAAAATCTCCAACATGGTTTCCTGGGGAGCCCTTTCTTTGGGTCTGGAAGCCAGCACTCCAGCCCAGTTTTCCGGGGCAATTGTGTTCCCACCCCTGTTGCTCCGGTAGCTCAACTGGTGAAGAATCTGCCTGTAATGCAGGAGACCCGGGTTTGATTTCTGGGTTGGGAAGACTCCCTGGAGAAAGGATAAGCTACCCACTCCAGTATTCTTGGGTTTCCCTGGTGTCTCAGATGGTAAAGAATCTGCCTGCAATGCAGGAGCCCTGGGTTCAATCCCTGGGTTGGAAGATCCCCTGGAGGAGAGCATGGCAGCCTGCTCCAGTATTCTTGCCTGGAGAAGCCTGGCAGGCTACAGTCCATGGGACTGCAAAGAGTCGGACACGACTGAGTGACTTCACACTTCTCCCTGTTGCCTAGAGCCTGGAGGAGACCCGGAGAAAGTGGTGGGGAATGCAGGCACTGAACCCCTGCCCGGCCCCCTGCCCATGCCCTCATCCTCACCTCCCACTGCGTCTCCTCCAGTGCAGGGGCAAAGCTGGTCTTCTCCTTCTCGTAAGACCTGAGTTTGGTCTCCAGCAGGTCCTGCTCCTTCATGAGGCTCTCGAGTTCCTGCCGGAGCTGCCGTTTCTCCTGCTGGAGCTGGAGCACCTGGAGATGCAGGACCTGCTGGGCACGCTGGCTCTTCTGTGCGGCCACCTTCATCTTTCCCTTGGCTTCCAGCCCCTCCAGCTCATCCTTGCAGCGCCGCGGCCGCTCCTCGTAAGGTTGGCTGGCAGCCAGCTCCTTCTCCTCGAAGCTGCGGTGCAGTCTCTGCAGCTCACCCTCCCTCTCCAGCAGCTGCTTCTCCAGCTCCTGGATGGTGCACTGGTCCGTGGAGATGGGGGAACGCACAGAGCCCTTGTCCTTGCTTGCATGGGCCAGCTTGCTGCCCCCGTCGGAGAAAGACAGGGCCTTCAGGCTCATCATGTTGCTGTCTTGGAGGACAATGCCCTGTGTGATGTTGTGGGCTGAGCCCCCAAACCGGCTGGCGGGCCCCACCGGAGTGACCAGCGGGTCCAGCTGGTAGCTGCTGGTGGTACTGTGGGTGGGCAGGCTGGACATGGAGTTCCGGCCGGAGTCGGACAGTGCCCCGGAGCACAGGCTGGGCTTCAGCTCCTGCTCCTTGGGCTTGTCCAGAGGCGCGGGATGCAGCTGGTGGCCGGCGCTCTCAGGGGATGAGTGGAGGATGGCGCCTGACCGTGGCAGCACTGGCTTGAAGGCCGTGGGTCTCACAGCACCCTTCTCAGAACCCTGGGGAGGAAAACAGCCATACTGACCCTGTGTCTCCCCGCGATGAGCCCTGAGTCAGGTATGCATGCCAGCCACATGGCACCTTACTGGTCGGGGGCTTCAGGTGACCTCACCTGTTACTCTGAAGGGGCCAAAGGTGGTGAATCTCCCTCAAGGAGGAGGAATTCCTCCATGCTTATCCTTAAAGATCATCAGGCCCTTTGTTTTGTGAACTGACAACCAGTTTGTCACCAGTTTCTCCAAGATGACAGCCTTTTTAGGTTCACTGGCTGAGACCCCCATGCCAGGGTTCTGGGGCTCCATGTGCTACAGGTAAGGATGCTGGACACACTGTCCTCAGGGAAGTTCATCCTTGCTTCTTCCCCATTACTTCCAGTTGGCCAGCAGCTGGAACTCTGGCCGTGGCCTCTCCCAGTGGTTGAGAGAACTGCTTGAAATAAGTCTTTTCCCTAAAGCCATCATTTTCATTATTAGAGAACTTCAACGTTTACAAGCTGTTTACTTTGAAAAGCTTAAAACTCTATCCAACATGTGGGCCATTTCCTAGCATATCAAGGCATAGATTCATCCTCCCAGGTGAGGCCAGGGTGCTGAACAGGAACAATCCTTCTAGCACCGACTGGCAGGACCCATGAGAACTTAAACTGGGACAAGGGCTGGATTTCTGAGCACCTAGGACTCTCTGCCCTCATCCTTGCTAGATTGGTGAGGATAACAAACCCGAGGGACTTCCCCGGTGGGCCAGTGTTTAAGACTCCACGCATCCACTTCAGGGGGTGTGAGTTCCATTCCTGGTCAGGGAACTAAGATCCCGCAAGCCACGCAGCATGGCGGAAAACTACCTACCAAACTCACAGCTCTTACCCCACCAAAGATGCTCTGCGGCTGGTTTGAGTGAGAGCTGCTCTCTCACCAGAGCAGCAAAGGAGGAGACAGCCCACCTCTGTGAATCCTCTAACAAGAGAGCCTGCCAGATCTCTTCAGATGGGCTCTCCACTTGCTTTTCCAGATGGTAAGGAAGCCCTTCCCCCTTCCCATGCACTTGAAAACACTGCTCTCGGTCCTACCTTGGAAATCCTGAGTTATAGCCCAGCAGAGTTCAGAAAGGCTTGCCTTCTCCGTTTGCTCTGTGCTAAAAAGCTCACCCAGGACTTTTGCATTATGAGACTGATCATTTTGTCTATTCCTTTGTCCAATCTTGCTCTCTGGTGTAGCTGAGTGCTCCTGGCCTCTCTGCATCATTCAGTAATGTAAGCGTTCTCAGTGATATAAGCGTTTAAGACATTCACCACCACCACTCTCAGCCCCAGGCCTCTCTCCTGCCTTTCCAATCCAGCCACCCACACCAGAGAACCCTCCACTTACCATCTCTAGCTGATTGGAGAAGGGCAAGAGCTTCGGTGGGGTGGATGGGTCGAAGTCCACCCCTGCCTGGCCCCCTAAGTCCCCACTGGACAGTGCTGTGTAATCAGGGCGGTGGGAGCCCCGGGCCTTCTGGCTGACCTTGATGTAGAAGAAGTCTTCGCTCTTGCCCATTTTGGAGCTGGACTTGCCGTGCCCCGAGTCTTGGGAGAAGCCAAACCTCAGCAGCCCATCTGAATAGCGGTTGAGCTTCTTGAGGTGGGAAGATTTGCGCAGCTTGTACTGCGAGGCCCGGCAGTGCTTGCTGTGGAAGCCGTGGCCGGAGATGAGGCTGCTGACGCTGCCCATGGTGACACAGGGGCCGAGGACAGCGGGGGCAGAGCGGGGACCTGGCGTGGCAGGGGTGGCGAGGGGCAGTCCTGGCTCCGAGAAGAGACTGCAGTCATAGCAGAAGCCTCACAGAGCCTGGGAGAGCTGAGACCTGGAAGGAGACATAAGCAGAAGTCAGCCTGGATGGGGTGGCCAAGGCACATCCCCGCTGGTGACCAACCTCAAGATCTGGGCAGCAGAAAAGTGCGTGTTTCCCGTAACAGAGGCTCAGCCCTGTCTCTGTCTCAGTGGGCTCCCCTCTCATTCTTCCTTTGTCCTCTAATTCAGCAAACATCTGCTAGAAGCCTCCAACAGGATGGCTCTCTTCTTCTTCTTCTTTTTTTTTTTTAATTTTTATTCTTTTTTTTTAACACCAAAAGCATTTTGTATTGGGGTATAGCTGATTAACAATGTTGTGATAGTTTCAGGTGAATAACAAAGGGACTCAGCCATACGTATGCATGTATCCATTCTCCCCTCAAACCCGCCTCCCGTCCAGGCTGGCACATAACATCAAATAGAGTTCCAAGTGGTATACAAAGGTTTTGGTTGGTTATTTGCTTCCAATACAGCAGTGTGTACATGACCTTCCAAAAGTCCGGAATTGTCCCTTCCCCTCCAGCAAATGTGGGTTTTTTTCCTAAGTCTGTTAGTGTTTTCCCGTTTTGTAAGTCAACTCATTTGTTTCATTTCTTTTTAGATTCCACATAAAAGGGATGTCATGTATTTCTCCTTCTCTGTCTGACTGACTTCACTCAGTATGACACTCTCTAGGTTCATTCTTGTTGCTGCAAATGGCCTTCTTTCTTTCTTTTTTAATGGCTAATATTCCATTGTATATATGTACCACATCTTCTTTGAGATGGCTCACTTCTCAGCACTGGGATCCAGGGGTGAACAGTTACAGTCCCTGCACTCATGGGGCTTGTGTGTGGTGTAGTGTGGACTGGCCATAAACAGATCAATGTGTGTGACCTCAAGTGATCTGTGTGCTACAGGGGAGATAAAGCCAAGTGGATGGGATGGAATTCTCTTGTTGTTGTACTAGTTGCTCAGTCAGACTTCTTGTGACCCCACAGACTATAGCCCGTAAGGCTTCTCTGTCCATAGACTTTTCCAGGCTAGAATACCGGAATGGGTAGCCATTCCCTTCTCCAGGGGATCTTCCCGACCCAGGAATCGAACCCAGGTCTCCCTCACTGCAGGCAGACTCTTTACCATCTGAACCACCAGGAAGGGGAGGTGGTTGTTGTATGCAGGGAACACAAGGGAAGCCCCACTGTTTGGTGTCATTTGAAGAGACCCCAAGAAAATGAGGGAGAAAGCTATGTGGAGACTTGAGGGGAGAAAGAGGAAGCTATGGGGGAGCCCCCCAAGTGCAAAGCCCTGAGTCCCTGAGTGGAATGTGTTGGGCATTTGTGAGACCAGCAAGGAGCCCAGTCTGGCTGGAGGGTATTTAGCAGTGGGGGTTTGGAGGACACAGACGCCAGAGAGCTAGTAGGTGCCAGACAAAAGACAGCCCGAGTGGCCATAAAGGTTTTGGCTTCAGTCTGAGATAAGAAGCCCCCGATGGCTTTAAGCAGCTGACAGCTTGATCTGACTTGGGTTGTGGAGGGTCACTCCGGCTGCTGTACAGAAAAGAGCCACTGAAGAGCTTGGGTGGAAGTGCCGGGCCTGTGACAGCAGGTGAGTGACTAACGTGGCTAGGCAAGGGTGGTAGCTGTGGATTCGACTTCTTTTCAATTTTATTTATTTTTATTTACTCACTCCTGACTGTGCTGGCGCTTCCCTACTTTGCGGGCTTTTCTCTAGTCGTGGTGCGCGGGCTTCCCACTGCAGTGGCTTCTCTTGGTGCGGGGCCTGGGCTCTGGGTTGCACAGGCTTCAGTAGCTGTGGCACATGGGCTCAGTGGTTGCGGCTCCTGGGCTCTAGGGCACAGGCTCAATATTTGTGGCACACGGGTCGGCCTTACAAATAGCTGTGAAAAGAAGAGAGGCGAAAAGCAAAGGAGAAAAGAAAAGATATAGGCAACTGAATGCAGAGTTCCAAAGAATAGCGAGAAGAGATAAGAAAGCCTTCTTCAGCGATCAATGCAAAGAAATAGAGGAAAAGAACAGAATGGGAAAGACTAGAGATCTCTTCAAGAAAATCAGAGATACCAAGGGAACCTTCATGCAAAGATGGGCTCGATAAAGGACAAAAATGCTATGGACCTAACAGAAGCAGAAGATATTAAGAAGAGGTGGCAAGAATACACGGAAGAACTGTACAAAAAAGATCTTCATGACCCAGATAATCATGAGGATGTGATCAGTAATCTAGAGTCAGACATCTTGGAATGTGAAGTCAAGTGGGCCTTAGAAAGCATCACTACGAACAAAGCTAGTGGAGGTGATGGAATTCCAGTTGAGCTGTTTCAGATCCTGAAAGATGATGCTGTGAAAGTGCTGCACTCAATATGCCAGCAAATTTGGAAAACTCAGCAGTGGCCACAGGACTGGAAAAGGTCAGTTTTCATTCCAATCCCAAAGAAAGGCAATGCCAAAGAATGCTCAAACTACCGCACAATTGCACTCATCTCACACGCTAGTAAAGTAATGCTCAAAATTCTCCAAGCCAGGCTTCAGCAATACGTGAACCGTGAACTCCCTGATGTTCAAGCTGGTTTTAGAACAGGCAGAGGAACCAGAGATCAAATTGCCAACATCCGCTGGATCATGGAAAAAGCAAGAGAGTTCCAGAAAAACATCTATTTCTGCTTTATTGACTATGCCAAAGCCTTTGACTGTGTGGATCACAATAAACTGTGGAAAATTCTGAAAGAGATGGGAATACCAGACCACCTAACCTGCCTCTTGAGAAATCTGTATGCAGGTCAGGAAGCAACAGTTAGAACTGGACATGGAACAACAGACTGGTTCCAAATAGGAAAAGGAGTACGTCAAGGCTGTATATTGTCTCCCTGCTTATTTAACTTATATGCAGAGTACATCATGAGAAACGCTGGACTGGAAGAAACACAAGCTGGAATCAAGATTGCCGGGAGAAATATCAATAACCTCAGATATGCTGATGACACCACCCTTATGGCAGAAAGTGAGGAGGAGCTAAAAAGCCTCTTGATGAAAGTGAAGGAGGAGAGCGAAAAAGTTGGCTTAAAGCTCAACATTCAGAAAACGAAGATCATGGCATCCGGTCCCATCACTTCATGGGAAATAGATGGGGAAACAGTGGAAACAGTGTCAGACTTTATTTTTTTGGGCTCCAAAATCACTGCAGATGGTGACTGCAGCCATGAAATTAAAAGACGCTTACTCCTTGGAAGAAAAGTTATGACCAACCTGGATAGTATATTCAAAAGCAGAGACATTACTTTGCCGACTAAGGTCCGCCTAGTCAAGGCTATGGTTTTTCCTGTGGTCATGTATGGATGTGAAAGTTGGACTGTGAAGAAAGCTGAGCGCCGAAGAATCGATGCTTTTGAACTGTGGTGTTGGAGAAGACTCTTGAGAGTCCCTTGGACTGCAAGGAGATCCAACCAGTCCATTCTGAAGGAGATCCACCCTGGGATTTCTTTGGAAGGAATGATGCTAAAGCTGAAACTCCAGTATTTTGGCCACCTCATGTGAAGAGTTGACTCATTGGAAAAGACTCTGATGCTGGGAGGGATTGGGGGTAGGAGGAGAAGGGGACGACCGAGGATGAGATGGCTGGATGGCATCACGGACTCAATGGACGTGAGTCTGAGTGAACTTCAGGAGATGGTGATGGACAGGGAGGCCTGGCATGCTGCGATTCATGGGGTTGCAAAGAGTCGGACACGACTGAGTGACTGAACTGAACTGAACTGGGTTAGTTGCTCTGCCGCATGTGGGACCTTCCCAGACCAGGAACTGAACCCATGTCTCCTGCACTGGCAAGCGGATTCTTTACCACTGAGCGAGCAGGGCAGCCCTGGATTCAATTTCAGATGTAATTTTAAGATTGAGCTGATGGTACTAGTTAAAAGATTGAATGCAGGGAGGGAAAGAGTGGAATCTAGGATGACTTCAATGTTTTTTATCCAAGTATCCAGAAGAAGTAAGTTGCCATTTATTGAGATGCAAAAGACCACAAAAGGAACCAGTTTAGAATGAAGAGGGGGTGGAAACAGGACTTAGGTTTAAGACATTAAGATTGCAAAGCCCATTAGAGATCCAAGCAGTGATGTGGAGTAGGATGGGTGTAGAGCAGGGCAAGCTGCAGATTTCCCTGTGTGAGCTGTTTGTGCACAGTCTTGGAGCTAGGTCTGAGACAAGATGAAAAAGCAAGAGCAAGAAGGCAAAAGAAATGTGAGGACTGGTTCACAGAGGCCAGGAAGATGAGTGGGAATGAGGAAGAGACACTAAGGAGTCTTTGACAGACTTGCAGGAGACCCGTGAAAAGTAAGGATGAAGATGGTGTCAAGTGATGCTGAACTAAGATGGCGACTAAGAATTGGTCAATGGATTTGGCTATGTGGAGGCACCAGTGACCTTGACAAGAGTGGTTTTGGTGGAACGGTGCGAACAAAGGCCTGACTGGAGAGAGCTCACAAGAAGAAGAGAGAAACAACTTTACCCTTGAACAATGAATAGTAACATGGCCGACTTGGTTTGGATTCCCAGTTATGCTCCCTGCCAGCTATGAGGTGGAAGGCAAACCTTCTTACATCTTTACCTTCAGTGTTACAAAACAATTCTAAGATACACTTAAAGTTTTTTTTTTAAGTAATAAGACTGCATCTTATAATCAATGCTGAAAACAATAACAACAGCCTTGCCAGGCACCAGACAGAGGAATGCACTAGAAGGCAATGCGGACACCCTCGCGGATGTAGGCAAATCACTCAAGCCTGGGTCACCTGATTTTCAGAGCTTGGAAATGCTGTGTGATTGCCATGCATTGAGAAGGAATATCTCATTCAAAAGACAGATGATTCACTTAAGAAGTCGGGGGAGGGGAGGGACAAGGCGAGTTTAATAAAAAAGGAAATGCAAAAGGAACCCCGTATTCTTTATTCTGCTCTAAATTACCCTGTCAACTGAAAGGGGCAGAAGACATGCCAGGTGGGTGATAAGGGGGTATTATGGGCACAGCTGAGGGAGCCAGAAGACTCTTCAGGCTCTGAAGATGAAGGCTCAGATTCAAACATGCATTGTCATCTTGAAGACTAAAGCAGCTAAGCCATGAATAAATACATCCTAAATTCCAGTCATAAGAGCACCGCACAACAAAACAGTGCTCATAAGTGTAATATATGCTTTTCTATGAAAAGCTTTTATTAAACTGATGATCTCTTAGACTCAGGGAAACATGATGATATCTCATGGGCCATTACGAGCAGTTTACTGGATCTTACCAGAAGCTAATAGGTCTGATACATTTATTTAAAGCCTAGTGTGTAGTAGGCACTCAATGAATTGGAGGTATTTTCACTGGCATCTATGATTTATATTATCATTATTGTTCTCTCCAGGCATTCATCAGCCCTGTGTTATCTTCAATGGCCACATCTCATTTTCCAGAACTAGTTTTCTCCTCTCCAAATTCCCTGACAGCACTACGTAGGCGCATGAAGTTCCTCTGCTACTTTAACTGTTGACAATGACAAAATGTGTTTCTCATGCTCCAGGTCATCCATCTCTTGCTTAGTTGAGGCCCCAGGGGGCTATGAGGCAATATTTTACTGCTGTCCATATACTGGGAAGCTATTTTTGGCCTAAAGACTCTTGTGCACTCTGTATGTTCTACCAGTTGGACAACTGGTGACTTACTTTTTGCTCATCCAGTTACACATTTGTGAACATCTGCATGGACAGTGTTGTAGAGATAAGACTGTAGACTATGGCATCAAGAGAGACTGGGATTTGAAAATTAACCTCTCTGAGGTTTCTTTGCCACAAAATGGAAATAATCAGGATTTCACAGGCTCAGCATGGGGATGAAGCAAACTCACAGAAGTCAAGTGCAATGCCTCATACATGGTAGGTGCTGTCCAGGGAGTCCATGATCAACTGAAAGATAGGATTAGGGTGCCTTCTAGAAGTGTGTAATAGCTGGAACAGAACTATAATACCAGGAAGACATGTGAAATGAATATGTTGGCAGCACATATGATTCAATAATACAAAACGAACAAACTTAATTGAAGAATGGACAGAAGATCTAAATAGACATTCTTCCAAAGAAGACATAGAGATGGCCAACAGGCACACAAAATGACGCTCATCGCTAACAATCAGAGAAATGCAAATCAAAAGGACCATCATTAAAAAGTCTACAAATAACAAATGCTGTAGTGGGTATGGAGAAAAGGGAATCTTATACTGCTGATGGGAATGTAAACTGGTGCAGCCTCTATGGAAAACAGTATGGAGGTTCCTCAAAAAATGAAAAATAGAGTTGCCATATGATCCAGCAATCCTGCTACAGGATATCTATCTGAGGAAAACAGTAATTCAAAAGGATACACACACCCCAGTGTTCACTGGGGCACTATTAACAATAGCCAGGGCATGGAAGCAACCTAGATGTCCATCAACAGATAGGAATGGTTAGAGAAGAGGTGGTACATGTATGTAATAGACTATTACTCAGCCATGAAAAGGAATGAAATAATGTCATTTGCAGTAACATGGATGAACCTAGAGATTATCATCCTAAATGAAGTAAGCCAGACAGAGAAAGACAAATGTCAGATGAATGCCACTTACGTGTAGAATCTAAAATATGACACAAATAAACGTATCTACAAACAGAAGCCAACTCGCAGACATACAGAGCAGACTTGTGGTTGCCAAGAGAGGGTGAGGGAAGGATAGATTGGGAGTTTGGGATCAGCAGATTCAAGCTAGTATGCATAGGATGGATAAACAGCAAGTTCCTACTGTATAGCATCGGGAACTATATTCAATATCCTGTGATACACCATCATGGAAATGAAAAAGAAAATAAATACAGATAACTGAGTCATTTTGCTCTACAGCAGAAATTAACATTGTAAATCAACTATACTTCAATAAAGTTTAAAAAAAGAAAAGAAAAGAAGAATCTGTTTGCAGCGCTCCTGTTGCAGTGCCATATCCTTTCACTTGGACTCTGAGACAGCCTCCAAATTTATCTTTTCCCCATCTGCTTATCCTAAGCATCTGGAGTGTCAAAGTCCTCCCGCTCACAGGTGAAAACCTTTCAAGGCTTCCCATTGCTCGTAGAGTGAAGCAGGCTCCTCACAAGTTCAGCGGGTTTGGCTGACTGGCCCACCACTCCAGTCTCCTCATCTCAATGACGGCCACACTGGTTTTTTTCTGNATCCTAAGCATCTGGAGTGTCAAAGTCCTCCCGCTCACAGGTGAAAACCTTTCAAGGCTTCCCATTGCTCGTAGAGTGAAGCAGGCTCCTCACAAGTTCAGCGGGTTTGGCTGACTGGCCCACCACTCCAGTCTCCTCATCTCAATGACGGCCACACTGGTTTTTTTCTGCTGGTGGAATGCACCAAACCTCTTCTCATAGGGGAGCTTTCATGCCTGCTGTTGCCTCTGCTGACAACTCTCTTCCCTTAGTGCTTCCTTTTCACACAAATTTCCCTTTCTCACGTTTTAGTTTTCAATTCAAATATCACCTCCATGGCTTTCCTAGTTACTCATACAAAAATCCATTTCTCCCATTCCTCTCTGTTAGAAACAATCTGTTTATTTTCTTCACAACATTTGATTTATCAGTCAATTCTAAAGAAAAAGCAACCTTGAGTATTCATTGTAAGGACTGATGCTGAAGCTGAAGTGCCAGTATTTTTGCCACCTGATGTAAAGAACTGAATCATTGGAAAAGACCGTGATGCTTGGAAAGATTGAGGGCTGGAGGAGAAAGAGGTGGCAGAGGATGAGATAGTTGGATGGCATCACTGAATCAATGGACATGGATTTGAGTAAACTCTGGGAGATGGTGAAACACAGAGGAGCCTGGCATGCCGAAGTCTGTGGGGTCTCAAAGAACCGGACACTGAACAACAACAAAACCTTTTAAAACAAAACTTTTTATTATATATTGGAGTATAATTGATTAACAATGTGTTAGTTTCAAGTGCACAGCAAAGTGATTCAGCTATACATATACATGTATCTATTCTTTTTCAAATTCTTTCCCCACTTAGGTTGTTATATAATATTGAGTAGAGTTCCCTGTGTCATACAGTAAGTCATTGCTGCTAACCTATAATAATCTGCTGCTAACTTATAATAATAACCACCAGAATTTCAGCTCTATGAGAGCAGAGACTTTGTCTCTAGACTCCTAGGATGAAAATGAAGCAAAACTCAGAGGGGTTAGGTGACTCGGCCTTTGTCATTCAACTGGCCAGTGACCAAGGTGGGATCTGAAGCCAGACCCAGATCCCATGATCTCCACGTGAGAGATTGCTGAGGACTGGAGTAGAGGCTCAGAGATGGGGTGCCTAGTCTCTCAGTCATGGCTGACTCTTTGTGACCCCATGGACTGTAAACTGCCTGGCTTCTCTGTCCCTGGGATTTTCTAGGCAAGAACACTGGAGCGAGTTGCCATTTCCCAACCAAGGGATCGAACCTGCATTTCCAGCAGCTCCTGCGCTGCAGGTGGATTCTTTACCACTGTGCCACCTGGGAAGCCCCCAGGGACATTAGGGATCCTATCCTGGAAGGTAGGTCAGTTTCAAGGGTTGACAGAAAGAAAGTCAGGAGGGGAAATTAAGCTCATGGCCTCCAGCCATGGCTTCATTTCCCAACTGGGCAGAAAACAAGGTTCTAGGTATAGGTGAGCTCCTTCACTGACCTGAAGGGCAGCCTGGAAGATGTGCAAAGGGCAAGCACTGTGCTGGGCCCCAGGGGACAGAGAGGGAGAAGAAAAATGATGCCGGGGCGCAAAGGCATGGAGTGGGTGAAGGCTGCTGGCTCTGATCCTGAGAGCATTTCTGTCCCTTAGCCCTGGAGCCTCCGCTCTCCATTTCCCAGGTCTTAACACACAGAAGAGCTTTGAAGTTTGAGATTCTCCCCCAGATATCTTTGAAGCTAACCTAATTACCTTTAAATGTCTAGACTTGTTCGGTTTTCAACTTGGAGAGAGCATCACGGAAAACCTGGCCGTGATCCACCCTAGTTCCCAAATCTTGGGTCTTCCCACCCACCCCCTACCAGACTCGTTGTCTCTGCCCTCAGGCAGGCAAGGGGAAGGGCACATTTTTCTTCCTGGGGAAGAAATCCTCACCAGCCGAGAGTGTGGGACATGGGATGAAAGTGAGCAACCACACAGATCTTGGAGACTGCAGAGGGGGAAAGGAAGAGGCAAGAAGGACTGGAAAGGAACAGGTAAAGGAGCCACAGCTCCTCAGGCTGGGCTCAACTACGTGAGCTCTGTGATCTCCATGGATGTTACAAAAGACATTCAGCAAGCATTGTACTTCACGAGGAAAGAGAAGGACAGCCAAGAGTAGGTGGTGGTAAAG
>SJYX01015846.1:7643-27082 GCA_006410675.1 Oreotragus oreotragus
GCCTAGTCAAGGCTATGGTTTTTCCTGTGGTCATGTATGGATGTGAAAGTTGGACTGTGAAGAAAGCTGAGCGCCGAAGAATCGATGCTTTTGAACTGTGGTGTTGGAGAAGACTCTTGAGAGTCCCTTGGACTGCAAGGAGATCCAACCAGTCCATTCTGAAGGAGATCAACCCTGGGATTTCTTTGGAAGGAATGATGCTAAAGCTGAAACTCCAGTACTTTGGCCACCTCATGGGAGGAGTTGACTCATTGGAAAAGACTCTGATGCTGGGAGGGATTGGGGGCAGGAGGAGAAGGGGACGACCGAGGATGAGATGGCTGGATGGCATCACGGACTTGATGGACGTGAGTCTGAGTGAACTCCGGGAGATGGTGATGGATAGGGAGGCCTGGTGTGCTGCGATTCATGGGGTCGCAAAGAGTCGGACACGACTGAGCGACTGAACTGAACTGACAGGAATACCCACATTTAGTTAGAATTGGGAAACCAAAGAGAGGATAGCATGGGAACCCACTCCAGTATTCTTGTCTGGAAAATCCCATGGACAGAGGAGCCTGGTGGGCTAGAGTCCATGGGGTCGCTAAGAGTTGGACATGACTGAAGCAACTTAGCACACACCCATGGGAATCCAAAGAACCTGATAAAGAGAAAATGGAGGCTAGAGGAGAAAGACACAGTGGAGACAGCTTAAACTCATGGATCATGTTTTCAGTGTCTTAAGATCCATATGCCAGTCTTTTCTTAACTTTGAAATTAAACAAGGAAGCTGCCAGCCTGAGGCTTTGACAAAGAGGAGTAAGTTGACTCCTCACTGTGGTTCAAGGATATCACTCAGACAGAAAACTGTTTCCCTACCTCTCTTAAGGAGCTAAGTTTTAGAGGATAAAATGAGAAAGAGACTAGAGCACTTTAGGCAAAGATATATAGATAAGAAATATTTAATGTTCTAGAGTGTATGGTCAAAGATAGGACAGAGCCAGAAATACTACTGCAGAAGCAGGAGTTGGGTCATGAAGGACCTAGAATGCCACACTAAGAAGTTACATTTTATGTTGTAGGCATTGGGAAGTTATATTAATTTTTCAGATCTGCTAAACAAAAGTACCATAACTTGGGAGCTAAACAACAGAAACTTATTTTCTCAAAATTCCAGAGGCTAAAAGTCCAAGATTAAGCAATCCACAGGTTTGGTATCTTCTGAGACTTCTTTTCTTGGCTTGTGGATGGCTGTCTTCTCCCTGTGTCTTCATACAGTCTTCTCTCTCTATGTGTTTGTGTCTAAATTTCCTTTTCTTATAAGGACACCAGTTAGATTGGATTAGGGCCCACTCTAATAACCTCATTTCAACCTAATTATCTCTTTAAAGACCCTATCTTCAAATACAGTTACATTCAGAGGTACTAGAGGTTAGGACTTTAAGATATGAATTTTTATGGGACACAGTTCAGCTCATAACAGAAGCCATTGAGGAATTTTAAGTAAGGAAGGGCATAAACAGATTTGTACTTCAGAAACATTACCAGTCATAAGTGTGAAGGATGGATTGAAGGAGGACAAGATCACAGGCATGAAATCTTGTTAGGAGGCTTTTGTAATTGTCCAGGCAAGAGACGATAAGGATCTAAATTAGAGAGGCTACTCACTGCTAACCTAGCTACAGACTGCTGCCTGCTTAGAATATGTCACCTCTGGATAGAGTGGCCTATAAATAGGTGGTGACTCTTCTCACTAGGACAACTTTTGCTGTATAAAATGTTTATGCACATTTCATTTAAAGGAAAAAGTAGGTGAAATGAGGCAGTAAGAAGTTCCATGAATAACCACATCATGGTTTTTAGAAAGCTTCCTAATTTGGGGTTGTGTTCCTTTACTTGCCATTCTTCCTATTCCTACTCTTGTTATGGAGGTTTGTTTTTACTTTGGTAGAAAGATCATAAATTATGGAGTTGTAGCCTACTTGGAGCCTTAATTCTGGTGAGGTATACTTGGAAGAAAAGTTATGACCAACCTAGAGAGCATATTCAAAAGCAGAGACATTACTTTGCCGACTAAGGGCCGTCTAGTCAAGGCTATGGTTTTTCCAGTGGTCATGTATGGATGTGAGAGTTGGACTGTGAAGAAGGCAGAGCGCTGAAGAATTGATGCTTTTGAACTGTGGTGTTGGAGAAGACTCTTGAGAGTCCCTTGGACTGCAAGGAGATCCAACCAGTCCATTCTGAAGGAGATCAGCCCTGGAATTTCTTTGGAAGGAATGATGCTAAAGCTGAAACTCCAGTACCTTGGCCACCTCATGCGAAGAGTTGACTCACTGGAAAAGACTCTGATGCTGGGAGGGATTAGGGGTAGGAGGAGAAGGGGATGACCGAGGATGAGATGGCTGGATGGCGTCACGGACTCGATGGACGTGAGTCTGAGTGAACTCCGGGAGATGGTGATGGACAGGGAGGCCTGGCTTTCTGTGATTCATGGGGTTGCAAAGAGTCGGACATGACTGAGCGACTGAACTGAACTGAACCTTGGGAAGGGCTTCCCAAGTGACTCAGTGGATAAAAAATCTGCCTGCCAATGCAGGAGACGCAAGAGATATGGGTTTAGTTCCTGGGTCAGGAAGGTCCCCTGGAGGAGGGCATGGCAACCCAGTCCAGTATTCTTGCCTGGAGAATCCCATAAACAGAGGAGCCTGGGGGCTACAGTCCATAGGGTTGCAGAGTTGAACATGACTGAGTACGCACACATGCAACTTTGGGAAAGTCATTTTATCTCTCTGAACTTCAGTGTTTTTTATGTAAAATGGGATGCTAATAATAATAATAATCTACCTCACAGGTTTGTTGAAAGAATTAAATGAAATCATGAATGAGAAGTGCTTCGTAGAAAGCTGTGTACTTGTTATTTATGCTCCTTGGTATTCCCATAAGATATCTGAAGGTGGGAGTGGGAAGCAGATATCCTTTACAGAGGATCTGATGACTATGATTTATTGAATTACCTGCGAGGAGCCCTAGATGTGAGCCCTAGAGTATCTCTTTTTTCTAGAAGGGGATCCCCAGGCCACAGGCATTGGTTGGCTGGCTGGCAGTTGTGTCAACATTTGAGAAAAATATGACTTCTCTGGGCTATTTGGATCTGAAATTACGGTAATTTCCTGATTATCAGGAAAGAAAAAAAAATGCAGTTTGATTTCAGTAAATGCTAGAATTTAGGAGGCATTTTTAATATCAGTAAAACAAAGGAGAAGATAGACAAAGGCAGAGAAAAAAGAGTGAGAGCCACAAGAGGAAATAGAAAAACAAAATCAGAAAAGAAACTAGGAATAAAAAAACAAAGACTTCCAAAATGTCTCCTATTTCAGACTTCTTATTTATGTCTCGTTTCTTTAAGTATAAAGACCTCAAGGGAAAGGAGAGAAATTGTTCTTTTTAGATTTGTGTTGCTAAAGAAATGACATTGAAACCTGAAAGATGAGTAGGAATTACTCCTAAGAAGAATGGGAAGAAACTAGTCTAGGCAGAGGAAACATGTTGTAGTCCTGAAAGAGGAAAGAGTTCATCATCGAGTTCGTTAAAGCAGGCTCATGTAGCCAATCTCAGGTAAAGCTCAGTTAAAAAAAAAAAAAAACTTTTTGTATTTCTCCTGTGAAAAATTTTGGCTTAAAACTTTATGTATATGTCTGGATAGTGTCAACTCATTATTAATATTGTTGCTAGCAAGAAATGATTCCTGGAAATATTGACTTGGGTCTGTTAGTACATATAATAACTAGTATTTCTGTGAATTATATATCTCAGTCAGCACAAAGATTCTATTTAACTTTAAAAAAAAATGATTTAGTTGATCAAACATTTAATTCTTCTTAAAAGCATGCCTCAGAGGGGAATGTTTCTTCAAAGAAGCCTGACATGTTTTCATATGTTCAGTTCAGTCGTTCAGTCCTGTCCGACCCTTTGCGACCCTGTGAATCCCAGCACTCCAGGCCTCCCTGTCCATCACCAACTCCCAGAGTTCACTCAGACTCGCATCCATCGAGTCAGTGATGCCATCCAGCCATCTCATCCTCGGTCATCCCCTTCTCTTTCTGCCCCCAATCCCTCTCAGCATCAAAGTCTTTTCCAATGAGTCAACTCTTCGCATGAGGTGGCCAAGGTACTGGAGCTTCAGCTTTAGCATCATTCCTTCCAAAGAAATCCCAGAGTTGATTTTATGAATGGACTGGTTGGATCTCCTTGCAGTCCAAGGGACTCTCAAGAGTCTTCTCCAACACCACAGTTCAAAAGCATCAATTCTTCGGTGCTCAGCCTTCTTCACAGTCCAACTCTCACATCCGTGCATGACTACTGGAAAAACCATAGCCTTGACTAGATGGCCCTTAGTCGGCAAATTAATGTCTCTGCTTTTGAATATGCTATCTAGGTTGATCATAACTTTTCTTCCAAGGAGTAAGTGTCTTTTAATTTCATGGCTGCAATCACCATCTGCAGTGATTTTGGAGCCCCCCAAAATAAAGTCTGACACTGTTTCCACTGTTTCCCCATCTATTTCCCATGAAGTGATGGGACCAGATGCCATGATCTTAGTTTTCTGAATGTTGAGCTTTAAGCCAGCTTTTTCACTCTTCTCTTTCACTTTCATCAAGAGGCTTTTTAGTTCCTCTTCACTTTCTGCCATAAGGGTGGTGTCATCTGCATATCTGAGGTTATTGATATTTCTCCCGGCAGTCTTGATTCCAGCTTGCGTTACTTCCAGTCCAGCATTTCTCATGATGTACTCTGCACATAAGTTAAATAAGCAGGATGACAATATACAGCCTTGACGTACTCCTTTTCCTATTTGGAACCAGTCTGTTGTTCCATGTCCAGTTCTAACTGTTGCTTCCTGGCCTGCNTTGCACTCATCTCACATGCTAGTAAAGTAATGTTCAAAATTCTCCAAGCCAGGCTTCAGCAATACGTGAACCATGAACTTCCTGATGTTCAAGCTGGTTTTTGAAAAGGCAGAGGAACCAGAGATCAAATTACCAACATCTGCTGGATCATGGAAAAAACAAAAGAGTTCCAGAAAAACATCTATTTCTGCTTTATTGACTATGCCAAAGCCTTTGACTGTATTGATCACAATAAACTGTGGAAAATTCTGAAAGAGATGGGAATGCCAGACCACCTGACCTGCCTCTTGAGAAATCTGTATGCAGGCCAGGAAGCAACAGTTAGAACTGGACATGGAACAACAGACTGGTTCCAAATAGCAAAAGGAGTACATCAAGGTTGTATATTTTCACCCTGCTTATTTAACTTCTATGCAGAGTACATCATGAGAAACACTGGACTGGAAGAAATACAAGCTGGAATCAAGATTGCCAGGAGAAATATCAATAACCTCAGATATGCAGATGACACCACCCTTATGGCAGAAAGTGAAGAGGAACTAAAAAGCTTCTTGATGAAAGTGAAAGAGGAGAGTGAAAAAATAAGCAAGTGGAACCTAATTAACCTAATGATGATAGAGAATTTTCTTACTTTATAGACAAAGTATTGACTGGGGAAATCTAGGATGATGAAAACATCTTATTCACTGAGTTATTAATAATCTTTTATATATTTTCCAGTTTTTTTGCCTGGTGAGTTTTTTTTTTCCCCCTGTAAACTAAGGGTGGTGTGGCTCTCAGGAATAACTTCTTCCTTACTCCTGTGATAAGAGTATTTGTAAGGGTGTTCCCTTCTTTTCATTTCTTGGTTTTGGTGTGACTGCATGCAACATTTATAACAGAAAGGCTGTTCTTGGCATTCCGAGAAATTTGAGAAAATCTTTTATTTGAGGAAAAAGAGTCATTTTGAAGTACACTTTCCTCTGTTTCCATTAGGGATGAACTTTTAGAGCAGATCTCAGAGAAAGCAGCTTCTCATAATGCTCTCTTTTCAATCATAATGATCTTTCTTTGATTTACAAGTGAGTAGACCTTAAGAAGACATTGCATGTAGTTCTGAAAGTAGATGATTAAAGAACAGAAGGAATTTTCTGTAACTTATAACTCTGAAACTTATCAAAGTCTACTTCCACTTGGTTTTCCTAGTGGAAGTACACATTCTGTTCCAGGATCCTTTGCACATGTCAGGAAGAACAAATCTCATTATCAGAGATTTGTTTGGTGGAATTAGTACAAATACTATCAGATAATCTTGGAATTTCCTGGCTACTGAACTGATAATCCTAAATCACTGAAATTCGATGTTCTGTTTAAATGATGACTAAACTTTTCTTTTACTACTCATTTAAAATCCTTTTATATGTAATTGGAAGAGCAGCAGTTTGATCACCAAAGGTCCTAAGTCACAGTATTGATTGGCTACCTGTTGTTAATTCTTCTGAAAGCTTTTACTCTTCTAAGTCTGTTTCTCCCTCTGCTAAATGAGGGGAGCATTGAACAGGATTTTCAGCTTCTCTTCTACATCTATAATTCAATGTTGTATTTATATTTTTCTGAATAGTTTAGCCCATCTTTAGAAGGGAATGAAATATAGTTAGATAATTTGTTTATAAGGTAATTATAATTTAATATAATCAGTCTCTTATACTACATCTCATTCCAGCAGTGATTCTCACTGTACTGGAGTTAAAGAAATGTTTGGGGGGTTATTTTGAATACTTATTTATTTTATTTTACTTTTTTTGCTGCAAAGTGCATCTCCAGGTTTTTTTTTATTATTATTACAGATTTCACATTTATTTTTTAAACATTAATTAATTTATTTTAATTGGAGGCTAATTACAATACTGTAGTGGTTATTGACATGCATTGACATGAATCCACCACGGGTGTACATGTGTTCCCCATCCTGAACCCCCTCCCACCTCCCTCCCCACCTCATCCCTCAGGGTCATTAATAGAGAAAGGTAACTTACAGAAGGGAACCCCTCCTTCCATTGAACTCCATCATCACCCGGCCTTTAACACATTTAATAACTTCAGTAAGCTTATCTCCTTGAAATTTGTCTCTTTTCATCTAAGATTTAAATAAGAAGAAATGTATCTGGGTCCTCAGGTTTCTAGTAACTGGGTCTGGGTTCAAATGAGTTGGTTTTCCTGATTTATCTCCTGGTAAATGGTGATGAAGTTAGTAGTGTTGATTGAAAAAAAAAATGTGTAGCCTAGAAGTTGAGAATTATGTTTTTTTCAGGGCATTACAGAAGACTGTTGCACAAGAAGGCATCGCCTTATGTAGTTCTGAGAAACTGCTCCAAAGAATTAAGAGAGGAACCAGAATATATAGAAATTTTTTGTAATTTTTTTTTTTTTTTACTTTATTTTACTTTACAGTACTGTATTGGTTTTGGCATACATTGACAAGAAATTTTTGTTGAAAGAAAATGTAGTCAGACATCAAAAAGATTACTGCTAATCACAAAAATAGACATCTTAAGTTAATAATTTTAGTGTTTTATTATTTTTGGGAGATGCAAGAATCTGAGTTTATTGGAATCAGTCCTTTGGTCTGCATGTTAGCTATCTAGGGTCACTCTCTTCTTTTTCCTCCATCCTGAATTACCTTCAGAGAACACCAGTGGAACAGCTGCAGTGGCTGATGGCTTTATGGCATCTTTGTTTACTGAAATGGTAGGTGACATTCTTTATCCACAGCAGGAGAGAAAGAGTACAGGAAGGGAGGGAAAAGGTACAATTTTTTATTTAGGTTAGATAACACACATACATGATGAAATTTTCAGCAATATGTGGCTAATCTGATATGAATCTAAGTGCCCTACAGGCTCTCTTCAAAATGGCTAAAGTGACATGGAAAAGACTGCTGTGTGCTAAGATTACCATATAATTTATCATCTAAACCACAACTTTTTGAGAGCCAAAGAGAGCCCTATTTATAAATATATTAAGACAGGGTAAATTAGGAATAGTCTGCCGCTGTTACTGCTAAGTCTCTTCAGTTGTGTCCAACTCTGTGCGACCCCATAGACGGCAGCCTTTGAGGCTCCCCTGTCCCTAGGATTCTCCAGGCAAGAACACCAGAGTGGTTTTCCATTTCCTTCTCCAATGCATGAAAATGAAAAGTGAAAGTGAAGACTCTTAGTTGTGTCTGACTCTTAGCGACCCCATGGACTGTAGCCTACCAGGCTCCTCCATCCATGGGATTTTCCAAACAATAGTACTGGAATGGGTTGCCATTGCCTGCTCCAAGGAATATCCTAGGCAAGTCAAACAGATTCAAGGGATAATATCTGATAGAGTGCCTGCAGAACTGTGGATTGAGGTTTGTAACATTGTACAGGAAGCAGTGATCAAAACCATCCCCAAGGTGAGGGGGAAGCAAATAGGTTGTCCAAGGAGGCCTTACAAATGGCTGAAAAAGGAGAAGAACAAAAGGCAAAGGAGAAAGGAAAGATATATCCAACTGAGCAGACTTCCAAAGAATAGCAAGGACAGAAAAGAAAGCCTTCTTAAGTGAACAATGCAAAGAAATAGAGGAAGACAATAGAATGGAAAAAACTAGAGATCCCTTCAAGAAAATTAGAGATACCAAGGGAACATTTCATACAAAGATGGGCACAATAAAGGACAGAAACGGTATGGACATAAGAGAAACAGAAAATATTAAGAAGAGATGGTAAGAATACACAGAAGAACCATACAAAAAAAAGATCTTCACGACCTGGATAAACACCATAGTGTGATCACTCACCTAGAGCCAGACATCCTGGAGTGCAAAGTCAAGTGGGCCTTAGGAAACTTTACTATGAACAAAGCTAATGGAGGTGATGGAATTCCAGATGAGTTATTTCAAATCCTAAAAGATGATGCTGTGAAAGTGCTGCACTCAATATGTCAGTAAAATTGGAAAACTCAGCAGTTACTTCAGGACTTGAAAAGGTAAGTTTTCACACCAGTCCCACAAAAAGACAATGCCAATAAATGTTCAAACTATCACACAACTGCACTCTTTTCACATGGTACCAGGGTAATGCTCAAAACCCTTCAAGGTAGGCTTCAACAGTATATGAACTAAGAAATTCCAGATGTACAAGCTGGGTTTAGCAAAAACAAAGGAACCAGAGATCAAATTGCCAATATCTGTTGGATCATAGGAAAAGCAAGAGAATTCCAGATGAACATCTAATTCTGCTTCATTGACTATGCTAAATCCTTTGACTGTGTGAATCTCAGCAAGCTATGGAAAATTCTTCAAGAAATGGGAATGCCAGACCACCTTACCTACCCTCTGTGAAATCTGTGTGCAGGTCAAGAAGAAACAGTTAGAACTGGACATGGAACAATGGATGTGTTCCAATTTGGGAAAAGAATTTGTTAAAGTTGTATATTGTTGCCCTGCTTATTTAACTTATATGCAGAGTGCATCATGCTGGGCTGGATGAAGCAACACAAGCTGGAATCAAGTTTGCCAGGAGAAATATCAATAACCTCAGATATGCAGATGATACCACCCTTATGACAGAAAGTGAACAGGAACTAAATAGCCTCTTGTTGAGGGTGAAAGAAAAGAGTAAAAAAGCTGATTTAAAACTCATCATTCAAGAAATTAAGAACATGACATCTTATCTCATCACTTCATGGCAAATAGATGAGGAAACCATGAAAACAGAGACAGACTTTCTTTTCTCAGGCTTCAAAATCACTGCTGATGGTGACTCCCGCCATGAGATTAAAAGATGTTTGCTCTTTGGAAGAAAAGTTATGACAAACTTAGATAGCATATTAAAATCAGAGACATTGCTTTGCCAACAAAGGTCCATATAATCAAATCTATGATTTTCCCAATAGTCATGCAGGATGTGAGAATTGGACCATAAAGAAAGCTGATTACCAAAGAATTGATTTTTTTGAACGATGGTGTCAGGGAAGTCTTTTGAGAGTCCTTTGGATTCTTAGGAGATCAAGCCATTCAATCATAAAGGAAATCAACCCTGAATATTCGATGGAAGGACTGATGATGAAGCTGACGCTCCAATACTTGACCCCCTGATGTGAAGAGCTGACTCATTAGAAAAGACTCTGATACTGGAAAAGGTTTAAGGCAGGTGAAGGGGATAACAGGCTGAGATGGTTGGATGGCATCACCAACTTAACGAACTTGAGTTTGATCAAACTCCCGGAGATGGTGAAGGACAGGGATGCCAGGCATCCTTCAGTCCATGGAGTCACAAAGGGTCAGACATGACTGACTGACTGTACATAAGAGGCAAGTCAGAAGTTACAGTCGCCCTAGCTACATATTCTCCTAGACATATTTCCTCCTCTTTTTGGTCCATCTTAGAAAAATGAGAAGCTTTCAAACTTTCTTCAGTATCAGTGTTATTGAACTCAAGACTGACTGCTCACCACTGGAAATCTGATACTCAATAGACAAGTGTTGTTTGGAAAGTAAAGCTTGTTTTATTCAACAAGCCAGCAACCTGGGAAGGTGGACACTTGTCCAAAAACCAACTCTGAAAAGTGTGCCTGACAATGAGTTTTTAAAGCGAGAATCATTTGGGGATGGGATCAGAACAAACAAACAACAATACTTATGTGCAGACTGTCTTCTGATTGGCCAATGGTGAGGTAGCAGTGCCATGCTCCAGAAATCTTGTGCTCAGCCTGAGATTACCCTCTTCCACCAGGGCAGGGACTTTAGCTCCTATAGATAACTCAAAGGTGTTGTCGCAAAGAATGGGAAAGACTGAGTAACAGAACTGAGCTGATTGCTTTGCATATTCCGTAAGGAGGAACCAGGACGCTGCCTCACAGTTGCAGTACTTTTTCTTGACTGTTCAGCCTTTGTTTCTGCATTCCCTCCCTTCTACATTAAGCAATTATTTGAAATTTCCTTTTGAAATGCAGGAATGATCAAGGAAGCTGAATGAAGCCTATGTCCTATAAATAAAAAATGGGGACACAGAAAAGATGTGTACCTCTGAGGGTCCCCCATGGTCTGGGTTCTGTTTTGTCACTGTGAAATATGGAGGATTCTATAAGACTTACCTTCATTCTATCCAGTTCAAAACTATCGTGTAATCTATAGCTGGACAACATTTCTCTAGCTTCATTTAAATACATTCAAGAAACTAAATTCCAGTCAGTAAAATATAGGAAGGAGTAATGAGCATTATGAGCAATTCTAAGCTTATGCCATGAAAACAACTTTCTGCTTCTGGCCTGTGATGTACATACACACCATGGTTGTTTGAATTAATATATGGCAGAAAGTAGAGCCACAAGACAGAAGGCCTGGACCCTGTTTTGGGCTATTTTTTCCTTCTGTGAATTGGCTCAGGAACTGGTGAATGAAATGTGCAATTTCTGCTTCTTCAAGCTATCATATCATTTCTTTCTTTCCTTTTTTTAAAATTTCAACCCAATTCAAGTACAATTGTATTCTAGTTTCTGTTTTGTGAACAACTTTCTACTTTGTGTCATTTGTCAGATTCCTTTTCTGCCTTTTGGTTGAAGTGCTCCAGACCTCCCCCTCTTTCTCCCATGCCATACCACCAACAATTAACATCAAATAATAAAAGCAGTAGATGTTATATTGTAAGCACAAAGTATCATATTGACGTTCTTTTGACAGCCTTTCAAGATAGCTGTTACCAATTTTTAGATAAGAACACTGGATGTTCTGTTGTTTTTGTTGTTTTGAGACTTTGAAATATGAAATTATTTGCTCAAAGTAACACAAAATTTGATGGTAAATTTAAATTCAATTACAGGTTGCTTTGTATCGTCCATTATTTCTCACTGCTTCTCAGTTCAGTTCAGTTCAGTTCATTTCAGTCGCTCAGTCGTGTCTGACTCTTTGCGACCCCATCAATCACAGCACGCCAGGCCTCCCTGTCCATCACCAACTCCCGGAGTTCACTCAGACTCACGTCAATCAAGTCAGTGATGCCATCCGGCCATCTCATCCTCTGTTGTCCCCTTCTCCTCCTGCCCCCAACCCCTCCCAGCATCAGACTCTTTTCCAATGAGTCAACTCTTCGTACGAGGTGGCCAAAGTACTGGAGTTTCAGCTTCAGCATCATTCCTTCCAAAGAAATCCCAGGGTTGATCTTTAGAATGGACTGGTTGGATCTCCACTGCTTCTCAAAAGATACCAAAAAGTCTGCTTATTTCCTCTCTTTTCATTTGACTAAACCTTGCTAAATTCAAGCTTAAGATAGGTATGAGGAGATTTTAGTTTCATTCAAAGATATTGGTTGTTATTGGAAATTATGTGTGAAATGAGATTAATCCCATAATTAACTAATTCATTTATTTTAAAAATTGTCAATAGTTTATCAACTATGGTTTAAAAATTGATTTATTATGTCAATACTCTTTTAGTATTGTGAATACAGCACATACATTCTCCTTATCCCTGTGACTTGTGGGAGGCCAGGTGAATCTGGGCATGGATTTGAAACTTTTGCATCTGGAGTTTCATCTATCTGTTTTGTTTTTATTTTTAAAAATTTTTATTTATTTATTTATTTTAGTTTAAGAGAAAAAATTTATTCAAATCAGGGAAAAAACATTAGAAAACCAACGATATTTGAAAGACAAAGTCATAAAAATGATAATTATACTCATCAGTACATTCATGTTTCATGTTATTCATTCTTGTTCTGCTTGAATCCATTTTTTTTTTTTTTTTACTTTATTTTANCTCCAGGTGTTTCTTGACTTCCTACTTTAGCATTCCAGTCCCCTATAATGAAAAGGACATCGTTTTTGGGTGTTAGTTCTAAAAGGTCTTGTAGGTCTCCATAGAACCATTCAACTTCAGCTTCTTTAGCGTTACTGGTTGGGGCATAGACTTGGATTACTCTGATATTGAATGGTTTGCCTTGGAAACGAACAAAGATCATTCTGTCATTTTTGAGACTGCATCCAAGTACTGCATTTCAGACTCTTCTGTTGACCATGATGGCTACTCCATTTCTTCTGAGGGATTCCTGCCTGCAGTAATAGATATAATGGTCATCTGAGTTAAATTCACCCATTCCAGTCCATTTTAGTTCACTGATTCCTAGAATGTCGATGTTCAGTCTTGCCATCTCCTGTTTGACCATTTCCAATTTGCCTTGATTCATGGACCTGACATTCCAGATTCCTATGCAATGTTGCTCTTTACAGCATCAGACCTTGCTTCTATCACGAGTCATATCCACAGCTGGGTATTGTTTTTGCTTTGGCTCCATCCCTTCATACTTTCTGGAGTTATTTCTCCACTGATCTCCAGTAGCATATTGGGCACCTACTGACCTGGGGAGTACCTCTTTCAGTATCCTGTCATTTTGCCTTTTCATACTGTTCATGGGGTTCTCAAGGCAAGAATACTGAAGTGGTTTGCCATTCCTTTCTCCAGTGGATCACATTCTGTCATACCTCTCTACCATGACCCACCCATCTTGGGTTGTCCAGCAGGCATGGCTTAGTTTCATTGAGTTAGACAAGGCTGTGGTCCTAGTGTGATTAGATTGACTAGTTTTCTGTGAGTATGGTTTCAGTGTGTCTGCCCTCTGATGCCCTCTTGCAACACCTACCATCTTACTTGGGTTTCTCTTACCCTGGGCGTGGGGTATCTCTTTATGGCTGTTCCAGCAAATTGCAGCCACTGCTCCTCAACTTGGACGAAGGGTATCTCCTCACCACCGCCCTTCCTGACCTTCAACGTGGGATAGCTCTTCTAGGCCCTCCTGCGCCCGTGCAGCCACTGCTCCTTGGACGTGGGGTTGCTCCTCCTGGCTGCCACCCCTGACCTCAGACGCGGGTGGCTCCTCACCGCCGCCCTTGACCTCGGATGCTGAGTTGCTCCTCCTGACCGCTGCCCCTGGCCTCGGATGCAGGGTAGCTCCTCCTGGCTGCTGACCCTGACCTTGGACGCGGGGTAGCGCCTCTCGGCCATTCCCGCGCCATTGCAGCCTGGCACCCTCGGCCGCTGCCCTTGACCTCAGACGTGGGGTAATTCCTCTTGGCCACCGCCCTTCGGGCATGGGATCCTCCCGGCTTCTGCCCTTGACCTCGGACATGGGGTAGCTCCTCTCGCCCGCGCTTAGTGCGCCGGTCGCAGCCGCCTGCGCTGACTGCAGGTCTGCACTTTGTCACTCTGGGTAGCTCACATCTGGGAATTACCATTGGGAAAATATCTTTGTGCTCTTCCTCTTCTTTTTCACAGACATCTGCTTTGGAGGGGAGATTTGGATGGAGTAAAATTTCTGAGTAAGGGAAGGCCTGGAGACAAAACACTTCAAAGTGCAGACCATATTCTTTCTCCTGATGTATTAGATTCTACTAGATGTAAACTTTTTCCTTTCTCGAAGCTGGTACCAGTTTTCTCCCTTGTAGAAAAGCTGCTGCTCTTTAAAGGGATTTAGAAATTCACTTTGACTGGAAAACATCTAAGGAGAGAACAGCTGGTCTTCAAGGTCGGAAGAACATTTGTCAGATGTTCTTGTGCTTCCTATGGGGTAACTCTGAGCTAGTGACAACTCCTTTTTCTTCCTGAAGCTGTGTCAGTCAGGCATTAAAGAATAGTTTCCGAAAAGTCCACCCAAAGAAGTCTCAATATGAAGTTTGTGTTTTTCTTACTTTCTAAGATGTCGTGGCTTATCTTCCCTCGTCAGGCTTGCTGGAATCTGACCACTCTGGTATTAAGTGTAGTGGATGAAATATAGGGTAACTTGGAGCTTCTACTATTAAACTCTTTTTAAAAATGTTCTAGGGTGGATTAACTGCTCTTTTAGGAAAAAAAGAAAGCCCTGAAAGAGTATGTTTATTTGAAAGGTTTACTTATCATATTCTAGAAATAGTTTACATTTTTCCATACTCTCTTCCTTTAGTAAGAAGTTTAAAATTAAGGAATCAATGCACTCATATTTGTTAATGAAATGATATCTGGCAAGTTACCAAAAACGTAGATTTAAGAGTAGTATTTTAATTGCAAATACTCTTCAGAGGTAGAAGAAAAATCTTTTCTTCTTCTGATGCAAATAGTAAGACATGAGAATGAAATTGGTCACTTTTGAAAGACAAGATTAGAATTAATAAGAGCATCACGTTTAGATTAAGAGGTTAAGTGTTTTATGGCTAGACCAAGGTTAGCACCAGTCAGTGTAACCAGGGTATGGAATCCAGAACGGAGGAGCCATTTATTTATGAACCATGCAAAGAAGGAGGAACATGACCCATAATGGGAGAAAAAACAATCAATAGGAACAAATCAATAATTACACAGAAGATATAATTGTAGGTTAAAATATTAAAACAGTTGCTATAACTGTATTCCATGTGTTCAAGAAGCTATAGGAAAGATTGAAAATGTTAGCAGAGATATGGAAGATATTTAAGAAGACCTAACTCTAACATCCCCAAGAAAAAATGCAAAAAAGCAAAATAGCTCTCTGAGGAAGTCTTACAAATAGCTGTGAAAAGAAGAGAAGCAAAAAGCAAAGGAGAAAAGGAAAGCATATGAATGCAAAGATCCAAAGAATAGCAAGGAGAGGCAAGAAATTGTTCTTCAGCGATCAATGTAAAGAAACAGAGGAAAACAACAGAATGGGAAAGACTAGAGATCTCTTCAAGAAAATTAGAGATACCAAGGAACATTTCATGCAAATAGTGAGACATGAGAATGAAGTTGCAAAGATGGGCTCAATAAAGGACAGAAATGATCTGAACCTAACAGAAGCAGAAGATATTAAGAACAGGTGGCAAGAATACACAGAAGAACTGTACAAAAAGGATCTTCACGACCCGGATAATCACAATGGTGTGATCACTCATCTAGAGCCAGATATCCTGTAATATGAAGTCAAGTGGGCCTTAGAAAGCATCACGAAGAACAAAGCTAGTGGAAGTGGTGGAATTCCGGTAGAGCTATTTCAAATCCTGAAAGATGATGCTGTGAAAGTGCTGCACTCAATATGCCAGCACATTTGGAAAACTCAGCAGTGGCCACAGGACTGGAAAAGGTCAGTTTTCATTCCAATCCCAAAGAAAGGCAATGCCAAAGAGTGCTCAAACTACTGCACAATTGCATTCATCTCACATGCTAGTAAAGTAATGCTCAAAATTTTCCAAGCCAGGCTTCAGCAATACGTGAACCGTGAACTTTCAGATGTTCAAGCTGGTTTTAGAAAAGGCAAAGGAAACAGAGATCAAATTGCCAACATCTGCTGGATCATGGAAAAAGCAAGAGAGTTCCAGAAAAACATCTATTTCTGCTTTATTGACTATGCCAAATCCTTTGACTGTGTGGATCACAATAAACTGTGAAAAATTCTGAAAGAGATGGGAATACCAGACCACCTGACCTGCCTTTTGAGAAATCTATATGCAGGTCAGGAAGCAACAGTTAGAACTGGGCATGGACCAACAGACTGGGTCCAGATAGGAAAAGGAATACGTCAATACTTTGGCCACCTCATGCGAAGAGTTGACTTACTGGAAAAGACCCTGATGCTGCGGGCAGGAGGAGAAGGGGACAACAGAGGATGAGATGGCTGGATGGCATCACCGACTCAATGGACATGAGTTTGTGTGAACTCCGGGAGTTGGTGTTGGACAGGGAGGCCTGGCGTACTGCAGTTCATGGGGTCACAAAGAGTCGGACATGACTGAGCAACTGAACTGACTGAACTGAATCTTCTGAAGACTTTATCTGCTGAAGACTTTAAAGCAGAGTTGAAAAATAGGAGAAGGTATATCCTAATAGGTCCTCCTCTTTTATAAAAAACCATGTTCCCAGACTCTCTAGATATATCCCTGCCTTGGATTTGGGGCATGGAATTTTCCCTGTGGAAGGGAATTGAAAAAAGTAGTATGTAAGAGTGAAGGAAGGGGACAGAATGTGAAGAGTGCTCAAGAGGAGGTTATACACATTTCAGAAATGCACAGAATGTAATTAGTATAGCCAAAACCCCTGTGTTTTCCTCAAACCCTAAGTGTGGACGGTGGATAGGATGCACTCTAAATGTGTCCATTGACAAATTTCTTGGAAATTTAATTAGCTCTGGAGCATTGGGAGGGAGCTATAACTAACAGTCATCTTTAGAGAGCAGTAGTGTTCCCTCCAGGGATGTTATTTTGAAATCAAAGCAAAATGTCTAATAACAAATTAAGTGTCCTTAATGAAGAACATCTCCATTTCAAAGTATCACTTGAAATGAAACAGACATTCTATTAGAGTGTGTCTCAGAGTGTGGTCTGAAGAACAACTGCATGGGGAGGGGGATGTTTAGGGGGTGAGAACAGGCGAGGATAGAAGAGATTAATGTTGCATTTTCTTGGATTCCCACATCAGATCTGCTAAGTTAGAATCTCTGGGATAGGGCCAGAAATCTAAATATTTTACAAATGTTCCAGGTAATTTAAAAAATGTTTTACTATGGAAAACTTAAATACAAAACCATTATCACACTTAATAATTCTTGGTTACACTAAAGATCTGTCTGTTTCAGTTGCATCCCACATCAGATCTGCTAAGTTAGAATCTCTGGGATAGGGCCAGAAATCTAAATATTTTACAAATGTTCCAGGTAATTTAAAAAATGTTTTACTATGGAAAACTTAAATACAAAACCATTATCACACTTAATAATTCTTGGTTACACTAAAGATCTGTCTGTTTCAGTTGCTGGGAAATTATGAACTTATGCACACATTTCCATCCAAGGTTCCAAGGCTGTATGTATCTCACTGATACATCATCCCCCCAAAGTTTCACATGTTAGTGTTAACATTTTACACTAATATAAACAATGACAGATAGGTGTTTAAAATTGTGAATGGGTGTGGAATTTAATTTTTTGATACATATTGATACATATGCAGTAAAGTTTTTAATGTAGAAACACTCCTGTGATAAAAATTCTTTTTGTTAGTGAAATTTAATTCGTTTTATATTTATTTGGGATTTTTGCACCTATGTTCATAAATAAGATTGGCCTGTAATTTTTCTTCTTCCGTTACTGTCCTTGTTGGATTTTAGCTTCAAGGATGTGGTAGTTGCATAAAGTAGCAGTTTAGCAACATGTTTTAGCAACTTTTTTTTTCACCATTGCTTCTTATATCCCTCTGTTTCCTTCTTGGTTCACTTTTATTTTGTTTTGTTGTTTTTTTAAACAAAAGCTCTTTTAAAGAGTTGCCTAGCTGATTCATTCAGCAAATATTGTTTGCTCACCTACTATGAAAAGCACAGTTTAGTTCTGACAGTACAGTGGTAAATCAGTTAAAGTATCACTTCCATTATTTTCTTCTATTTATCTTTTGACTTCTTTTACCCATTTCTCTTTCACTCATTTCATTGAATAACAATAACAACAAAGGAGTAAAAGCAAAATAAATGCATTTAAAGAACTACAGAGATTTAGAACATTTACCATCAAAATAATCTTGCTGAAAGAGGAATGTACTCAAACCAAAAAAAAAAAAAAAAAATTAACCAAGTTTCCATCAATGGGTGAATGGATAAAGCAATTGTGATAAACACACATTGTTGATCAGTTGCTAAGTTGTGTCCAGCTCTTTTGCGACTCCATGGATTGCAGCCTGTCAGGCTCCTCTGTCCATGAAATTTCCCAGGCAAGAATAGTGGAGTGGGTTGCCATTTCCTTCTCCAGGGGATCTCCCTAGCCTGGGGATTGAACCTGCATCTCCTGCATTACAGGCGGATTCTTTACCACTGAGCTACCAGGGAAGCACACACACAAAAATATTGTTTAGCCATAAAAATGAATGAAATCTTGCCATTTTGTGATAACATGGGTAGACATCAAGGGCATTATGCTAAGTGAAATAAGCCAGACAGAGAAAGACAAATACCTTATGATCTCTCTTATATGTGGGATCTAAAAACAACAAGAAGAAGCTCATACATACAGAAAACAGACTGGTGTTTGCCAAAGCTGGGAGGTGGGGGTAAGAGAAATGGGTGAAACAAGTCAAAAGAAATAGAAGAAAAGTAGTGAAAGTGATACTTTAACTGATTTACCACTGTACTGTGAGAACTAAACTGTTTTTCATAGTAGGTCAGCAAACAATGTTTGCTGAATGAATTAGCTAGTCAACTCTTGGTTTAAAAAAACCATTAAAAAAAATACATTTGAATCAGTTTTAATGAGGTGGATGAAACTGTAGCCTATTATACAGAGTGAAGTAAACCAGAAAGAAAAACACCAATGCAGTATACTAATGCATATATATGGAATTTAGAAAGATGGTAATGATAACCCTGTATGCGAGACAGCAAAAGAGACACAGATGTATAGAACAGTCTTTTGAACTCTGTGGGAGAGGGAGAGGGTGGGATGATTTGGGAGAATGGCATTGAAACATGTATAATATCATATATGAAATGAATCTCCAGTCCAGGTTCGATGCATGATACTGGATGCTTGGGGCTGGTGCACTGGGACGACCCAGAGGGATGGTACGGGGAGGGAGGAGGGAGGGGTT
>SJYX01015846.1:27504-82280 GCA_006410675.1 Oreotragus oreotragus
AAATAAATTTATGTTTTAAAAAACTTAAAAAAAAAAAAAAAAAGGAATGAATTTAAAAAAATAAAAATAAAAAAACAGCAAAACAAAAATGAACCAAGAAGGAAACAGGGGGATATAAGAAGCAATGGTGAAAAAAAAAGTTGCTAAAACATGTTGCTAAATTGTGCTAGTTTATGAGACTACCTGCCATACTCTTGAAGCTAAAATCCAACAAGGACAGTAACAGAAGAAAAATTACAGGCCAATCTTACAAACATAGGTGCAAAAATCACAAATTAAATATAAAAAGAATAAAATTAAATTTCACTACCAAAAAGAATTTTTTATCACAGAAATGTTTCTACATTAGAAACTTTACTGCATATGTATCAATATGTATCAAAAAATTAAATTCCACACCCATTCACAATTTAAAACACCTATCTGCCCTTGTTTATACCAATGTAAAATGTTAACACTAACGTGAAACTTTGAGGGAGTGATATATCAGTTAGATACATACAGCCTTGGAACCTTGGATGGAAATGTGTGCATAAGTTCATAGTTCCCAGCAACTGAAATAGACAGATCTTTCTTTAGTGTAACCAATAATTATTAAGCATGATAATAGTTTTGTATTAGATTGAAGTTTTCTATAGTAAAACATTTTAAAAATTACCTGGAACATCTATAAAATATTTAGGTTTCAGGCCCCATCCCAGAGATTATAATTTAGCAGATCTGATGTGTGGGATCCAAGAAAATGCAACATTAATCTCTTCTATCCTCGCCTGTTCTCACCCCCTAAGCATCCCCCTCCCCATGCAGTTGTTTTACAGACCACACTCTGAGACACACTCTAATAGAATGTCTGTTTCATTTCAAGTGATACTTTGAAATGGAGATGTTCTTCATTAAAGACACTTTAACTCCTATAGTTTATCTAGTTATAGCCTTTTAGGTTCACCCAGTCCGTGGAGCCCTCTGGATTCCATCAATTCTGAACCTCCTTTATGTTAATTTCTCAGTTCAATGGTCCTGAACTACATGGGTAATATGAATAGGAACCATATGGCTAATTAAGTGCAAACTTGGAGATCTAGTTTCTCTGCAGTATCTGTTTTCTATCCATAGTCCTGACTCAGTTCAGTTCAGTTCAGTAGCTCAGTCATGTCCGATTCTTTGCGACTCCATGGACCACAGCACGCCAGGCCTCCCTATTCATCACCAACTCCAGGAGTTTACCCAAACTCATGACCATTGAGTTGGTGATGCCATCCAACCATCTCAGCCTCTGTCGTCCCCTTCTCCTCCTGCCCTCCATCTTTCCCAGCAACAAGGTCTTTTCAAATAAGCCATAATTTCCTTGTGAACCTAAGTGAAGTGAAGTGAAGTTGCTCAGTCGTGTCCGACTCTTTGCGACCCCGTGGACTGTAGCTCGCCAGGCTCCTCCGTCCATGGGATTCTCCAGGCGAGAATACTGGAGTGGGTTGCCATTTCCTTCTCCAGGGGATCTTCCCGACCCAGGGATCGAACTCAGGTCTCCTGCATTGCGGGCAGACGCTTTAACCTCTGAGCCACCAGGGAAGCCCCTGTGAACCTAAGATATCAGAATAAAGAGATACAGGTATGGCTACCTTGAAAAACAGTTTAGCAACTCCTCAAAATGTTAAATATACAGTTATCATATGAACCAACAATTCTATGCCTAGCTATCTACCTAAGAGAAGTGAAAACACGTGCCCACACAAAAAATTGTACATGAATGTACATAGGAACATTATTCATAATACTAAAAAAGTAGAAGCAACTCAGATTTCACCAACTGATAAATCGATATACAATGTGTAGTATATTTATGTAATAGAATATTATTCTGCCATAAAAAGAAATAAGTACTGATTTATGCTAACATTGATGAATCTTGAAAATTATGGTAAGTTAAAGTATCCAGACATAAAGGCTATGTGCCGTGTTGTATGATTTCATTTTTATGAAATATACAAAATAGAGAAATCTACAGAGACCAAAAGTAGATTAGTGATTGCTTATGGCTGAGGAGTGGACAGAAGGGTGAGGAGGATGAGAATATTTAT
Organism: Oreotragus oreotragus; assembly: GCA_006410675.1. Lineage (NCBI taxonomy): Eukaryota > Metazoa > Chordata > Mammalia > Artiodactyla > Bovidae > Oreotragus > Oreotragus oreotragus. Next base: position 29,580 of record SJYX01015846.1, read on the forward strand.
TTATAGGTATAAAGTATTATTATCTTTTGGGGGTGATAAAAATATTCTAAAACTAGATTATGGTGATTGTTGCAAAACTGTAGATATACTAAAAAACATTGAATTGTACACTTTAAACTGGTGAACCTTATGGTAGATAAGTTATATCTCAACAAAGCTGTTAAACATAACAGCTGTAGAATGAAAGCAGCCATGGACAAGATGAAAATGAATGAGCATGGCTGCATTCCAATAAAACTTTACAAAGAAAAAAAAAAAAAAGATGGTGGGCCAGATTTGACCTATGGGCTGCAAGTTTGCTAACACACCTAAGCTACAGTGTGAAGAAAGAGCTTAAGTCATGGAGTTATTGGAACCAGTTGTAGGTCGTACACTGTAATTTTAACAATGCTACTGCAGGAGCTATCTGGTTTCAGCTCTGGCATCAAGTTTTTCTTACTATTCTGACATTCATTTTTAGCACTGGAGATTTCTTGCTCTTGTTTTAGAATTCAACCATAGATTTTAAATGTATTTTTGTATTTTATCCATTACTTCCCTGTGCTTAGAAACGTGGAGGAGACTTCCTGCCTCAGTTTAGACTGCCAAACTGACCAAAAGTTACATATATGCTAAGTCCCTGTCTCTTTCTCCAGTCTCACCTCTTATTACTCCTTTATTCGCTCAGTAAATTTTAGCCACACTGATTTCTTTTTTGCCTTTGGGCCTTTCAAGTAGTTCTTTCCTCTCCCCCTAAATCTTCACTTGGCAGGCAACTTATCATCAAGTCAAATATCGTTTAGCTCTTCCTAAATACTCAATCTAATTTGTCCCTCTTCACCCCTACAGTCTATCTCACTACCTTGTTCTGTTTTCTTCCTAACAAAAGTATTAGGAGGAGAAGGGGACGACAGAGGATGAGGTGGTTGGATGGCATTACTGACTTGATGGACATGAGTTTGAGCAAACTCCGGGAGTTGGTGATAGACAGGGAAGCCTGGTGTGCTGCAGTCCATTGGGTTGCAAAAAGTTGGACACGACTGAGCTACTGAACTGAACTGAGAGTCATTAGGTAGGTGATTTTGTCTCTGCCCAAACTCTGAGTATGTACCTTTCTTTCGAGATTCTGTTCATGAGCGGGCAATGCTAACTGAGCCTCTGGCTTTCACCATAGTGTGTTCTGCTTTTGCTTCTGTTTGCCCATGGCTTGTGTTCAGTCCTGATTCCTATGGCTTCTGAGACTTTTGGTACTGTGGATTCCTGGGTAATTGTTATTGTTTGAGGGAAATTTCCCCATTTTTTGGTCCTTGAATAGCTTTCTCTTCTTGTTTTTGAGTACAGCACAAAATTTTAAAAATATATATTGTATAAAAATTAGCTTGCTCCTTGGAAGAAGTTATGACAAACCTAGACAGTGGCCCCATGAACTGCAGCATGCCAGGCTTCCTTGCTCTTCACTGTCTCCCGGAGTTTGCTTGAACTCGTGTCCATTGAGTCAGTGATGCCATCCAACCATCTCATCCTTTGTCATCCCCTTCTCCTCCTGTCTTCAATCTTTCCCAGCATCAGGGTCCTCTCCAGTGAGTCATCTCTTCACATCAGGTGGCCAGAGTACTGGAGCTTCAGCTTCAGCATCAGTCCTTCTAAGGAATATTCAGGGTTGATTTCCTTTAGGATTGAGTGGTTTGATCTCCTTGCTGTCCAAGGGACTCTCAAGAGTCTTCTCTAACACCACACTTCGAAAGCACTGTCTTCAAGAAGCTCTTTAGTTCCTCTTCACTTTCTGCCATTAAAGTGGCATCATTTGCATATCTGAGGTTGTTGATATTTCTCCCAGCAATCTTGATTCCAGCCTGTGAGTCATCCAGCCTGGCATTTCACATAATATACTCTGCATATAAGTTAAATAATCAGGGTGACAATATATAGCCTTGACGTACTCCTTTCCCAGTTCTGAACCAGTTCGTTGTTACACATCCAGTTCTAACTGTTGCTTCTTGTCCTGAATACAGGTTTCTCAGGAGGCAGGTAAGGTGATCTGGTATTCCCATCTCTTTAAGAATTTTCCGCAGTTTGTTGTGATCCACACAGTCAAAGTCTTTAGCATAGACAACAAAGCAGAAGTAGATGGGTTTTTTTTGGAATCCCCTTGCTTTTACTGTGATCCAGAGGATGTTGACAATTTGATCTCTGGTTCCTCTGCCTTTTCTAAATCCAGCTTGAACATCTAGAACTTCTTGGTTCATGTGCTGCTGAAGCCTCACTTGAAGGACTTTGAGTATAATCTTGCTAGCATGTGAAATGAATGCAGTTGTACGGTAATCTGAACATTCTTTGGCATTACCTTTTTGGGGGATTGAAATGAAAACTGACTTTTCCAGTCCTGTGACCACTGCTGAGTTTTCCAAATTCTCTGGCATACTAAGTGCAGCACTTCAACAGCATCATCTTTTAGGATATGAAATAGCTAAGCTGGAATTCCATCACCTCCACTAGCTTTGTTTGAAGTAATGCTTCCTAAGGCCCACTTGACTTCACATCCCAGGATGTCTGGCTCTAGGTGAGTGACCCCACCATTGTGGGGGTCATTAAGATCTTTTTTGCATAGTTTTTTGTATAGTTCTTATGTGCCTTCTTGCCACCTCTTCTTAATCTCTTCTTTCTGTTACAGAAACCTTATGGCCTACAAAACCTTTATAAAAAGTTGCTCCCTGAGATCAAAGGCTTGATGAAAGTGGGATTTTAAGGAAAGACTGTACCAGTTTAATCTAAGACTGATCCAAGATTTAAGGTATTTTCAAAAGATTTCATAGCTAGATGATGAGAATCTTAAGTTGAAAAACAGAGAAATATAAAATCCTCTGAAAAAGAAGAGGGTTTAGGTTGTATTGGAGATATTTTTTAAAAGTCTAATATATTTACAGCTTCTTAACTAAAGCTCCAAGACAGGTTTAGAAAACTTTAATTGAAATATTTTCCCACTTTGCGGAAAATGTGCCTTAAGGAATAATTTAGGTTGAAATGAACCTCATTGTCTTGCCTTAAAACAGTTCTTGAACCATTATTTGTTTTTCCTTGCTGTTCTTTTGTTTCTGAATCTTTCACAAACCAACTGGAGCCAATTATCTTCCATGCAATTAAAACCAAATAGTTTGTGCCATCATGCTCTTTAGTGCAGCTGTTTCCCCTTAATCTCGGGCATTTTTTATGACACTATTTTCCCTCCTAAAGCTTTCTCATTCTATGGTGGGGGCATTTGCAAATTAACATTCCCAACAAAAGTTTTATAGGCTTCAGATTTTTCTGAACAATATGGTGACAGCCCAGGAGCACCCTCAGGTTCAGTAAAGTGCAATTTTTATATTCAAAAACATGCAGCAGATGAAATAGGTTAAGGTCATCATAGCTTGGGAGTTGCACCTAGGAAATAAAAATGTAACATTTAAGAAAACAATATTCCTCCTAAAAAATTACTTTCACTTATTGTCATGTATGCCCAAAATTTCCACACTTCCACAATTAACATTTATTGAAATCTTAAAATGTACATGGCAATGGAGACACTAAGAAATATAATATCTGCTTCCTGATCTCTTACAGACCAACAACTCAGACTTTTGGTTTCAGGACCTCTTTCCACTTTGTAAAATTTGAGGATCCCAAAAGACTTTTGTTTATGTGAGTTTTATCTATTAATATTTTCCATATTGGAAATTAAGAATGAGAAAAATGTTTAAATATTTCTTTTTTCACTTAAAAACAATATTATACCTATTACAACTTAACAAAAATACCTTATTTTTATGAAAACTATGTTGTCTGAAACAAACAAAGTAGTAGAAAATGGCCACAATCATTCAGGAAAACCATATATCTCAGGTTTTTAAAAACCCAATGTCTCTTTCAATATACTGAATATTTTTCTTAAACTACACATAATCTCTTTTAAAATTCCTCTATCTTGAGAAACCCTGCAGCAGAAGAATAAACTGCACCAAGAATGCATCCATACTCAGCATGGACTGTGGAGATGGTCTTAAGGAGGCATGTTCATCATGTATATCAATAGAGAGACATCAACATAATGACTTTACATTCTGCACACTTGACTATCTTGCAAAACTTGGAATGTGAATTTTAGGATCAATTTAGAAGGCAGAATTTGTAAATATACTTAGTTTAACCACTAGAAGGTTTTTCTTCCAATAATATTAAGGTTGTATATTTTAACAAGAAGACTAAGTTTATATGTGCCATTCAATGCAAATATAGCAGTTATATTCATAATTGCAAAATCTTGGAAGCAACCAAGATGTCCAAAAAAATAATAAAAATATTGGAATTATTTTACATTTATGTGGATCTCTTTAATGTCTCACTTAATAAAAGACAATTGGATTATCATATCTGATTTTGCACTTAGCCTGTCGTGATATCACTTGTCATATAGTGTCGAGAAAATTCCACTTGTGAGAGAATCAGAGTTAAAAAGGCAAATAATGAATTATTTTGAAAATAGTTTTGACCTCATGTGCCCACTGAAAGGTTCTCAGAGACCACAAGGGATCCTTGGATCTCACTTTGCAAATCCCTACTCTACGATGAGAAAGATCTGTACGTGAAAAGAGAAGAGTGGCAACATAAGCAGCATATTTCAACTGACAAAGAAAAGGGATTCAAGATTTTCAGGGGAGTTGTAATTAACAATGGTCAAGGGAGGAGCTATCCCATGTCCAAGGTCAGGGGTGGCGGCTGAGAGGAGCAACTCTAAGTCCAAGCAGCAGCGACTGCACAGGCACAGGAGAGCCGAGAGGAGCTATTCCACGTTCAAGGTCGGCAGGGGTGACCTTGTCTAAGGTAAGGAGCAGCGGCTGCGCTTTGCTGGAGTAGCCGTGAAGAGATATTCCACGTCCAAGGTAAGAGAAACCCAAGTAAGATGGTAGGTGTTGCAAGAGGGCATCAGAGGGCAGACACACTGAAACTATAATCACAGAAAACTAGCCAATCTGATCACACGAACCACAGCCTTGTCTAACTCAATGAAACTAAGCCATGCCATGTGTGGCCACCAAAGACAGACAGGTCATGGTGGAGAGGTCTGACAGAATGTGGTCCACTGGAGAAGGGAATGGCAAACCACTTCAGTATTCTTGCCTTGAGAACCCCATGAACAGTATGAAAAGGCAAAATGATAGGATACTGAAAGAGGAACTCCCCAGGTCAGTAAGTGCCCAATATGCTACTGGAGGTCAGTGGAGAAATAACTCCAGAAAGAATGAAGGGATGGAGCCAAAGCAAAAACAATACNCCTGGTTTTCAGAACCCAGACCAAGCATGCGTTTCCCAATTGCATGAGTGTCTGCCTTTACGTTTTCAAATTCTCGATTTTAAAACAAACGAAAGAAAAACCTGTTTTTCTAAACATCAGCCAAAGAAATATTTCTGAAAAGCTCTTTCACCTTCGCTTCCAAATTCAATTAGTTACGTCTTCTGATCTAATACTCATTTACCGTGCTGTGCGCTGTGCTTAGTCCAATCAGCTGTGTCCGACTCTCTGCAACCCCACGGACTGCAGCCTGCCAGGCTCCTCTGTCCATGGCATTCTCTAGGCAAGAATACTGGAGAGGGTTGCCATGCCCTCCTCTGGGGGATCGTCCCAACCCAGGGATCGAACCCAGGTCTCGCTCACTGCAGGAGGATTCTTTACCGTCTGAGCCACCAGGGAAGTCCAAGAATACTGGAGTGGGTAGCCTATCCCTTCCCCAGGGGAACTTCCCCAACCCAGGGATGGAATTAGGGTCTCCTACATTGCAGGTGGATTCTTTACCAGCTGAGATACCAGGAAAGCCCAATACCATATTTACTCACGATTGATATCTAAATTTACTCCTCTAGGATTAATGTATTTAAAAGACAGGAAGACAATGATTTAGTATTAAATCAGGGCGTTCACCTCCTCCTTATCTCTTATGTCTTTTTAACCTCACTGACTAATAATGATTAAAGGATGACTCATTTAAAGACATAAGATAATTGGCTATAGTTCAAAGGGGAATGGTAGTGGAGGGGGAATCCAGCTCAGGATATGGATTCAATCTTGATGGCTACTAAAGGGTTGTGCAGTGCAGTATCTCAGGTCAGTTGCTATGCTTCTCATATTATGGAGTACACACTGCCTACTCACTGTGTTCATTCTGAAATTTTAAGAGAGTTATTTAAGAGTGTTAGACACAAATACAAATTTTAAAGAGTGTTAGACACAAATATGAGTTATTTTAAAAACTGGCTGAGTCTTAGATAGTAAAAGCTTTTGTTGTTGCTGTTTGGGCATGTCCGACTCTTTGCAACCCCATGGACTTCAGCCCTCCAGGCTCCTCTGTCCACTGAATTCTCCAGGCAAGAATACTAGAGAAGGTTACCATTTCCTTCTCTAAGGGATCTTCCCAACCCAGGGATCAAACCTGCCTCTTCTACATTGGCAGGCAGATTCTTTACCACTGAGCCAACAGGGAAGCCCCAAGTAATGGCTTTATGTCCATTTGGGAGAACGCCATACTATGACTCGGATATTAGTTGGGGAAGGAGGAGGAAGAGACTTCTACTTTAATATTTATGTTTCAGACTATGAGAAAACTCTTTAAGTTTCTTCCTCTGAAGGTCAAGAAGTCAGAAACCCAGCACATTACTGCCCATTGATTCATTTAACCAATATTTACAGAGTACTTAGAATGAAGAAAGAAGCTGCCACCACTCAGTTAATACACTGAATACAAAAACTAATATCGTCGAGTAGTGATTCCAAAGAAGACAGAAAGTGGAAGAGAGTAAGACTCAAAGAAAATGCTTTAAAATTTATTTTCTTCTTTAAAGGAGGCCAGGATTAAGGGGACATACAAGGAGGAAGAGGAATGAGGAATTCAACCCGAATACTTGTTTTATAAGAATGAACTTATCTACCCTAATACAGTTAAATGCAAATTAACTTGCTTTCTGAAAATCAAGGTTGAAAAGGAAGGTGTGGAAGAAAACCCCTAAATCATCATAATAAACATTTATTTAGTATTTCCCAGGAGGCACCGTGGTAAATAGAATTCCAGGGACTGTATGGTCCATGGGGTCGCAAAGAGCCGTATTCTTGCCTGGGAAATCCCAGGGACAGAGGAGCCTGGTGGTTAGGCTACAGTCCGCGGGGTCACAAAGAATCTGACACGGCTGAGGGACTGAGCATGCATGCATATGATCAGGCATTGTTCTAAACACTTTATAGATATTAACTTGTTAACTCATCCTAACAGGTTTGCAAAACAGGGGCTGTCATTATCCTCAGTATTTGAAGGAGATTAACAGAAATGGCACCCCACTCCAGTTCTCTTGCCTGGAAAATTCCATGGACTGAGGGGCCTGGTAGTCTACAGTCCATGGCGTGGCCAAGAGTCGGACACGACTGAGCGACTTCACTTCACTCTGTCTCTTATACACATCTGTGTTCTTTGGAAGGACTGATGCTAAAGCTGAAACTCCAGTACTTTGGCCACCTCATGCGAAGAGTTGACTCATTGGAAAAGACCCTGATGATGGGAGGGATTGGGGGCAGGAGGAGAAGGGGACGACAGAGGATGAGATGGCTGGATGGCATCACTGACTTGATGGACATGAGTTTGGGTGAACTCCAGGAGTTGGTGATAGACAGGGAGGCCTGGCATGCTGTGATTCATGGGGTCGCAGAGTTGGACATGACTGAGCAACTGAACTGACTGACTGACGGGAAGGGTAGATATAAGGAAGGAAGAAAAGGCTTTGGGAAATAAGCAGGATTAGACCTTGGCCTTAATAGAGTCATAGGGCTATTAAATAGAGATCTTAGAAGAGGGTCTTGCAAAGGAGTAATTGAATAAAGGCATCATCAGAAATAGCAGCCACATATAGGAGGCAGTAAGGAAACCAGTCAGTTGAAAAGGAGGATTCATGTATCAGTGAGTGAGTATTCCAGCTTTTTTTAAGCAGAAGGAAGAATATTTTCATGCAGGAATCAGATCAAGACGAGTTATCGAGAAGAGTAGTATCCTAGCACTTCTCTAGTGGTTCATTGGTAAGACTCCACTATCCCAATGCAAGGGGCCTGGGTTTGATCCATGGTCAGGGAACTAGATCCCACATCCTGCAACTAAGAGTTCGCATGCCGCAACTAAAGAGCCCTAATGCCACAGCGAAGATCAAAGACTGAAGATCCCAAGTGCCTCAACTAAGACCCACTGCAACCAAATAAATATTTTTAAAAATGCAAAAGAAACTTAAAAAAAAAAAGAATAGGATCCCACCTCTCAAGTCACCACAGCCTGAGAGGAAATCTGTTTGAATGGTGCTAGGTAGATGGAACTAAAAACCACTACAATATAGGTGGGGGAGCAATAGATGATAGTGATGGAAAAAAAGAATTAGGGTCAGCCTATAAAAGGCCTTGAATATAATACCAAAGAGTTTGGACTTTATCCTATGAGCAGTAGGGAGCCACTGAAAATTTTGATCAGAAAATGAAAATGATCCTTGAACTTACATAACCCTTGTCACTTTCTCCCTGTCGGACCATGTCTTCTTCATCCCTTTATCTTTCAGGGCATCACAAATGTAGCCTTTCTAAAACTAGGCTGTCTGTAAGAGTTGAATTGTTGAATGACCAGATTCGTATAAATAGAGTTGAGGAGGGACTTCCCTGGTAGTCCAGGTATTAAGAATTGGTCTGCCAATGCAGGGGACACAGGTTCGATCCCTGGTCCAGGAAGAACCCACATGCCTGCGAGCATCTGGCACCTAAGGGCACCTAAGCCTGCGAGCAACAACTACTGAGGTATGAGCATCTAGAGCCTGTGCTCTGCAATGAGAAGCCACTGCAATGAGAAGTCCATGCACTGAAACTAGAGAGTATACCCCCCTTGATGCAACTGGGGAAAGCCCACACACAGAAACAAGGAAACAGCACAGCCAAAAATAAATAAATAAATCTTTTTAAAAAGGTGGAGACACCTAGACTGGGACTTTCCTTGTGGTCCAGTGCCTAAGACTCCGTACTCCCAATGCAGGCAGCCTGGGTCTGATCCCTGGTCAGGGAAGTAGATCCTGTATGTCACAACTAAGACATGACCCAACCAAATAAATAATAAATATTTTTAAAAATAGACTTGAGGAGGTGGGACACAGGACAGAGACAACAGGCTACGTGATACTTAATCATATTATTATTCAGTTATTCAATAAATATTGTTGAATGTGAAATATATACCAAACACTGCTGGGAATTTGAGATTCAGAAATTAAGTTATATTTTCTGCTCTCAGGGAATTTATAGTACAGTGGAAAGAAGGCAGTCAACAAATCATACGTTATCTTCTGTTTGATAAATGCCCTGAGGGAACACAGCAGCAGACTGCTTAGTACGGTCCTGGAAAGTCCTGAAAGATTCCCTGTTTTGAAAAAAAAAAAAATCCCTCTTACATGCACAAATGCCTTACTTGGCCAAAAATATTGCTAGCCATTTTAGAAATGAGAGAAATAGAGAACCATGTTATTTCAGATAGAAGTAAGAAGCATGATTTACTTCAGAGCCTAATGTAAACAAAACAGTGAGTCCCCAAAAGAAATAAATTGATTCCATTTGTGTGTCACTCTTCACTGCCCATCCATTCCACTGAAACTACCAAGGACAATTATAATCACACTTCTGCCTGTGTTCACAAAATGAAAGAACAAAGAAGCAGATGAACACTTACTGTGTGCAAGGCAGTGTATTAATCTACATATATTATTTCCTCTGACTTTTATTATGGCATCAAGCCCATTACTATTATTATAGCTCCCTAAGAACTCTACTCAGAGTTCCAAGACCAGTCCAGAAGATCAGGCAAGACTGAAGCTCAGACCTGATGATTGTGTCATGCTGCAGTCTTTTTGATCAGGGCTTCCCTAGTGGCTCAAATGGTAAAAAAAAAAAATCTGCCTGGAATGCAGGAGACTTGGGTTCAATCCCTGGGTCAGGAAGATCCCCTGGAGTAGGAAATAGCAACCCACTCCAGTATTCTTGCCTGGAGAATTCCATGCACAGAGAAGCCTGGTGGGCTACAGTCCATGGGGTTGTAAAGAGTTGGACACGGCTAAGTGACTAATACTTACTTAAGTGAAAGAAAGAAAAACAGCCTCAGTAAAGGGATGGGAAAGTAAAAAGAAAATGAACAGAAGCAAAATCCATTGACTACATGGTTTTGCCTACAGCACGCCTTGACTTTTGATTACATGGGGGAATAGTATAAAACAATAGTAAAAGAGTATTATTCATTGAGTTACAAGAGGACAGTGAGAATAGGAGAGAAAACTTAGGGTATGAAATTGTAAGGCTGTTATAATGGACTTTTAAATCATTTTAATGAAAATAACTCTCATCTGTGGAACTATGAGTATTACAGAAGCATTATGGGGACAGGATCCATTTTCCCAGAACCTACAATAAATCATTTGAATAAAGGCCCATCAAAACAAAATAAGTTTATTTCTTAAAGGGTGCATTTAGTTTCAACACAAAGACTTCCCAAAGGAGACTATTTTCTCCCTAAGGAGAAGTTTCTAAAGACTTTAAAGACTCTTATGTCATCTGGTACGAAAGTTCCAGCCAGTTTGAAAGCAGTACTTATGGAGCTCTTAGTAGTCTGGGGACCTGGGATCTAGTATTGTTTCCTTAGAACATTGGGCAGGTGGGTCCGTCATTCAGACATTAGTTTATTCATCTGAAAAATGACATAATTTTCTCTCTCTCCCACACTAAAAATCTATAATGACAAACAGAAAAGAGGTTATTTTCATTTCAAATAAATTATTTAAAACATTTGTTTAAGCCTATTGCACTTCTAATAAACATTAGCTCATTCATTCACCTATCTATATTTCCAGAATAGTCCAAGCTAGCATCATATTTTCCCTGGATTCTGGAATAGACTCCCATCATGTCTATCTGCTTGTATTCCTATACCCCACCCAATCCATTCTCCAGCAGCCAAACTTGTCTTCAAAACACAAAACAGCATTTCCACAATGACCATAATGGACTAATAGTATTTAATTAGGCCTTCCACAATTAAAAAAAAAATCTGAAACTGGACAAAATGTATGAAATGTCTTCAGATGTTGGACATATACAGCACAGGACTATGATCCTCAAGACAAGGGAAATAACAAAGGAGAACCCCATGATTGTTCTTGCCTTTTTCTTGGAAGTAATTTTCAACTAGCAGCACAGGGAGGGGGACCAGGTAGATGGTTTCAACAAGCTGAGGAAACAGAGGTTGGAATTCAAAGTTATAAGACACCTGGGGTTTGTGGGATAGTGTACCATACCAAAGAAGGAACAACAGTTCCTATGTTGTTAGAAAGAATAGCAGAAGTCTACACAGGGATCCCTTTGAATCTTTGCTACCTTTACTACTAGTGCTAAACTACTTAACTGCACATGCACTGGATGAGATTCCATGAGATTGAACAAAAGAGTAATTACTAAGGAAATAACACTTACCAGAGATTACACTGGGTTGCAAGCTGTTCAAGCTTCCATAAGCCAGAGTGAAGAGACATTGCTGAACATTCTGGACATTCAGTAGATGCCCCACAAAGATCCTGCCCTAGGAACTGCATTAACCTACAAAGATTCTGCCTTAGGAACTGCATTAACCTAGTAATAGACTTCCCTGATGGCTCAGATGGTAAAGCGTCTGTCTACAATGCAGGAGACCCGGGTTCGATCCCTGGGTTGGGAAGATCCCCTGGAGAAGGAAATGGCAATCCACTCCAGGACTATTGCCTGGAAAATCCCATGGACAGAAGAGCCTAGTAGGCTACAGTCCATGGGGTCGCAAAGAGTCGGACACGACTGAGCGACTTCACTTCACTTCAGCAAATACTTAGTAAAAGCAAAAGGAGAAGCAGGAGGCAGAGGATAAGATGATTGGATAGCATCACTGACTCAATGGACATGAACTTGGGCAAACTTCAGGATATAGTGAAGCACAGGGAGATGTGCTGCAGTCCATGGAGTCACAGAGTTGGACACGACTTAGCAACTGAACAACAACAACAATAGCAAAAGAGGTTATTCTAGAGCCTTTTAAACAAAACTTGAAAACATGCCTCAAAAGGATCAAGATAATCCTAAATAAATTACCGAAAAAAAGAAGCAACTTCCTTGAATAAAACAACACAAGAAGATAAAAAAATCCATTCAACAGCACAGCCTCATAGATTTCCAACATATAATAAAAAATGCAAAGAAGCAGTAAAATGTAACCCTTACCTAGGAGAAAACAAATCAATAGAAATAGACCTCAAAAAAACAAGATGATGAAAACAGTAGATAAAGATTTTAAACAAGCTTTTATAAATATGTTCAAGGACATACAGGAAAATGTGACTATAATAAAAATTCAAGAACAGAAGTATCTGAGGATTTCCACTTTCTAGAAGATGGAGAATATGTACTTTTCTCTTCTTCTCACTAAATACAACTAAAAACACTGGGTAGTATATGTAAAACAAACTAGAAGACTCTGAAAGGAGAGAATAAATCAGACTGACTAGGAACCTTGAGATCTGGGGACCTGAGGAAAGGTACAGTGATGAATTCCCTTGGTTTTCATTGTGCCTCACATCCCAAACAGTGACTCTGAACAAGGGGGAGAGGAATGGATGTAAAGGGAGGTAAAGTTATTACACTTCATCAGAACTGGTAAAATGAAGACACCAGTAGACTGTGATGTTATGTATACATAATAAATGTCTTAATAAATGCTGCTGGTGCTACTGCTAAGTCGCTTCAGTCGTGTCCAACTCTGTGTGATCCCAGAGATGGCAGCCCACCAGGCTCCCCCATCCCTGGGATTCTCCAGGCAAGAACACTAGAGTGGGTTGCCATTTCCTTCTCCAATGCATGAAAGTGGAAAGTGAAAGTGAAGCCACTCAGTCGTATCTGACTCTTTGTAACCCCATGGACTGCAGCCTACCAGGCACCTCCATCCATGGGATTTTCCAGGCAAGAGTACTGGAGTGGGGTGCCATTGCCTTCTCCAATAAAATACCTAGAATGACCACAAAAACTTTACCTCTAAGACAAGGAACAAGGCAAGGATGTCCTGTCTCACCACTCCTATTTGACATAGTGTTGAAAGTTCTAGTCAGTGCAATAAGGCAAGAAAAGGAAATAAAAGACATACAGATCGGAAAAGAAATAAAACTGTCCTTATTTGCATATGATATAAGTGTCTACATATAAAGTTGCAAGGAATCCTCAAAAAATTTCATAAAACTATTAAGTGAATTCAGCAAGATTATAAGATAAAAGATGTAAATCAATTGTATACCTATATACTGACTTTGAACATATGGACAACAAAATCAAAACTATGATGCCACTTATAAATGTGAAAACAGCAACAATAAAATGAAACTAGTTAGATGTAAATCTTTAACAAACCCATGTGTAAGAGTCATGTGCTGAAAACTACAAAACTTAAGAGAAGTCAAAGATCTAAATGTATGGAGAGATATATATTCAAGGATTAGGAGACAGAACAGTAAAGAAATCAATTCTCCTCAAATTAATATATGTATGTGCATGCATGCTAAGTCGCTTCAGTCATGTCTGACTTTCTGACCCTGTGGACTGTAGCCTGCCAGATTCCTTTGTCCATGGGATTCTTGGAAAAATGAAAGTCGCTCAGTTGTGTCCAACTCTTTGCAACCCCATGGACTTAGAACTTGGTTCTAGGTCCGTGGAATTCTCCAGGCCCTAATACTGGGCTGGGTAGCCTGCATTGCAGGCAGATTCTTTACCAACTGAGCTATCAGGAAATCCCTTGGAGGAGGGTTCTTTACCACTAGCACCACCTGGGAAGCCCAAATAAGTATACAGTTTAATTCAACTTCTATCAAAATATCACAAGTTTTGATATTAATGACAAGTTATTCTAAAATTTATATAGTAAAAGAAACTAGAATAGCTAAAACAATTTTGAAAAAAGAATAAAGTGAGAAAATGAGTCTATTTAATTTCTACACTGCTGTATGTGTTCAGTTGCTCAGTTATGTTCAACTCTTTGTGAGGCTATGGGCTGTAGCCCCCCTGGCTCCTCTGTCCATGTGGTTCTTCTGGCAAGAATACTGGAAAAGGTTGCCATTTTCTCCTCCAGAGCATCTTCCTAACCCAGGGATCGAACCTGTGTCTCCTTTGTCTTCTGCATTGGAGGCAGATTACTGCTGAGCCACTGGGGAAGCCCAATTTCTACACGTAATAGCTAATGCAGGAGAAGGCAATGGCACCCCACTCCAGTACTCTTGCCTGGAAAATCCCATGGGCAGGGGAGCCTGGTGGGCTGCAGTCCGTGGGGTCGCTAAGAGTCAGACACGACTGAGCAACTTCACTTTCACTTAAAAAAAAAAAAAAAAGCTAATGCAGTCAAGACTGTGATCATCAAATATCTGAAAACTAAAAAATAACAAGAAAATCTGAAGATACATTATATACAGGGAAATACTGTAAGAATTACTGACGTCTCATAAGAAAAAATACAAGCCATAAAACAATGGAATGACATTTTTAAAGTGCAGAAAGAAAAAAGTGTTAAATCAGAATTCCATATCCAGTAAAAATATTCATTAAAAATTAAGGTGAAATAAAGACATTTAAAAACAAATGCTGAGAGAATTTGTTGCCAACGCTACTGCTAAGTCACTTCAGTCGTGTCCGACTCTGTGCGAGCCCACAGACGGCAGCCCACCAGGCTCCCCTGTCCTTGGGATTCTCCAGGCAAGAACACTGGAGTGGGTTGCCATTTCCTTCTCCAATGCGTGAAAGTGAAAAGTGGAAGTGAAGTCGCTCAGTCGATAGATTCATACAAAAAATTGTAAAGGAACTTCAGGCCAAACTTGGTTCTAAAATAGGGATGAAGAGCATCCTAAATGACAACCATGTGTAATGGTTTTCCATATCTTAATTTCTTAAAAAAAATATTGACTACTTAAATAAAAAATAATTACAGTGTATTATGGGATTTATAACATAGAAGCAAAAGTATGACAGAGTGCCGAAAGACAGGAGGAAGGAAGTGGAGATGTTATATTGTTAGGTTCTTCAGCTATACATAAAATGTTAAAAAAAAAAAAAAAAAAAGGGAAAAAAATCAGTCGATAGATTCATACAAAAAATTGTAAAGGAACTTCAGGCCAAACTTGGTTCTAAAATAGGGATGAAGAGCATCCTAAATGACAACCATGTGTAATGGTTTTCCATATCTTAATTTCTTAAAAAAAATATTGACTACTTAAATAAAAAATAATTACAGTGTATTATGGGATTTATAACATAGAAGCAAAAGTATGACAGAGTGCCGAAAGACAGGAGGAAGGAAGTGGAGATGTTATATTGTTAGGTTCTTCAGCTATACATAAAATGTTAAAAAAAAAAAAAAAAAAAGGGAAAAAATTGGAAGTCTAGAAATAAACCCATACATCTATAGTCAAAATCAGTTGATTTTTGATGAGAATGCCAAGATCATTCAACAAATGGTACTGGGGCAACTGGACATCCACAAGCAAAAGAATGAGGTTGGGCCCGTACTTCATACCATACTATAAAGATTAACTCAAAGGCCCAAAGGTAAGAGCTAAAACTAAAAAACTCTTGGAATGATATAGATGAAAATTTGTATGATATTGCATTAGATACTGGTTTCTTAGATATGACACCAAAAGCACAAGCAATCAAAGAAAAAACAGATACATTAAACCATCAAATATCAAAATTTGTCATACTTTAGAGGACACATAAAGTAAAATGACAACAGAATGGGAGAAGCATTTTGTAAATTATGTATCTGGTAAGGATCTAGTATCCAGAATATATAAAGAACAGCTCAACAACAAAAAGGCAAATATCTCAATTTTAAAATGGGAAAAGGATTTGAATAGACTTATCACCAAAGAAGATATGTAAATGGACAAGACGCACATGAAAAGATGCTCAACATCATTCATCATTAGGGAAATACAGATCAAAGTTACAATGGGATACAAACTCATGCCCACAAGAATGGTTACAACTGGGGCGTCTCTGGTGGTCCAGTGGGTAAGAATCTACCTTGCAATGCTGGTGACAAAAAGATTGATAATTTTTAATATATTTTTGAAGTTTTGCATGGCCAGGAAAAAACTGATTAAGAAAAAACTCAAATTGCTACTATGAGGAATGAAAGAGAAGATACTTGGATCCCACCTAAAAATATAATAACCAAAGTAAAAAACTCATTTTGGGGCTCAATAGTATCAATAGAATAAAGATTACAGAGGAAAGCGCCTGTGAATTTGAAATTAGATCAGTAGAAATTATCCAAAATGAGCAACAGAGGAAAAATATATTTAAAAAATTAGCAGAGCCTAAGGGGGCAATATCAAAAGGCCTAATATTCGTATTACTGGAGTTCCAGAAGAAGAGGAGAAAAAGTGCCGTACAGAAAAAATACTTGAAGAAAAATAGCTAAGAACTTCTTAAGTTTGATGAAAGATAATCATCTACAAACTCACAAAGTTCAGCAAATCCCAAACAAAATACACCAAAAGAAACCCATGACATGATACTTCATTATCATATTGCTGAAAATTAAAGAAAAAAAAATACTGAAAGCAGAGTAAAAATGACATATTTCTTATAGAAGAACTATGATTTGAATAGCAGTGGTTTTCTCATCAGAAATTATGGAGGACAAAAGGACATGAAACAAAAATTTTAATGTGCTAAATGAGTTGTCAGCATAGAATTCTATATCCAGAAGAAACATCCTTGAGCAATGAAGGTAAAATAAATATATTCTCAGATGAAGACAAGCTAAGAGAATACATTGCCAGTAGACCTGTTCTAAAAGAATTACTAAAGAAAATTCTTCAGAGTGAAGGGAAATGATACCAAAAGGAAACTGGGAGCATCAGGAGTGAAAGAAGGGCAACAGAAATGGTAAATATTTGGGTAAATATAACAGACCATTCTTCTACTCTGAGTTCTTTAAAATGTTTGATGTTTGAAAGCAAAAATTATGATATTGTCTCATAGGATTTTCTCTATATGTATATATATCAATAATATAGAAGACAATCACATCATAAAGCAAGGAGAATAAAGGGACTGATATACTTATGAGATTTCTACACCAAATTGGTAAAACTCCAATTATAAATGCACTGTGAAAGTTAAATACTTATCCTGTAATCCCTATAGCAACCATACATGTACATAAAAACTACACAGTTTTTTTAAAAAGCCCACAGTAGATAAAATGGATACTGGAAAAAAAATTCAAATAACCCAAAGGAAGGCAGGGAAGGGAAAAGAGAGGGACAGAAAAAAGAGGAAACAAGTAGGAAACAAATAAAATGATAAATCTAAGTCCAAATATATTATTACCTTAAATGTAGAAAGTTCAAATGTACCAATTAAAACAGGGTTTCTTGGAATGGATGTTTTTAAATGACTCAACTATATGCTATCTTGAAGAAGGAAATAGCAACCTACTCCAGTATTCTTGCCTGGAGAACTCCATGGACAGAGGAGCCTCGTGGGCTACAGTCCCTGGGGTTGCAAAGAGTCGGACACGCCTGAGCAACTAACAACACTGTATGCTGTCTACAAATAAAGATCATTTCAAATATAATGATATAACTAGGTTAAAAGAAAAAGGATGGAAAAAAATATAACAGGCAAACACTACTCAAAAGAAATCCCAGTGGCCATATTCATATCAGACAAGTTATTATCTGAAGAAATAATTAGGCTTCCCTGGTGGCTCAGCGGTAAAGAATCCACCTGCCAAGCAGGAGACTCAGGTTCAATCTCTGGATCAGGAAGATCCCCTGGAGAAGGAAATGGCAACCCATTCCAGTATTCTTGCCTGGGAAATCCCATGGACAGAGTAGTCTGGTGGGCTACAGTCCATGGAGTCGCAAAATAGACACGACTGAGCGACTAAACAACATATGCTGTCTACAAAAAAAAAAAANCTCAGGTTCAATCTCTGGATCAGGAAGATCCCCTGGAGAAGGAAATGGCAACCCATTCCAGTATTCTTGCCTGGGAAATCCCATGGACAGAGTAGTCTGGTGGGCTACAGTCCATGGAGTCGCAAAATAGACACGACTGAGCGACTAAACAACATATGCTGTCTACAAAAAAAAAAAAGTTCATTTCAAATATAACGATATAGCTAGTTTAAAAGTAAAAGAATGAAAAATAGATAGATAACAGGCAAACACTACTCCAAAAAAATCCCAGTGGCCATATTCATATCAGACAAATTATCATTCAGTGAAATAATAGCTAAGAACTCTGACGCCTCAGAGTAAAGAAAATTACCCGGGATTAAAAGGGGCATTACATACTGATAAAAAGGTAAATTCACCAAGAATATATAATAATCCTCAATGTGTATATACCTAATAGAAGAGTTTAAAAACACGTGAAGCAAAACTGATAGAACTGAAAAGAAAAACAGGTAGCTCCACAATTATAATTGAAGTATCAACCCTCTTCTCAGTAACTGATAGAAATACAAGACAATAAATTAGTAAGCATAAAGAAGAACTCAACCAAATGGACTTAATTGCTATTTATAGACGACTTCATCCAACAGCAGCAAATAAATATTTCTTTAAGTGTGCATGGAAAAACTAGTCAGCTTTCTCGATCCTCGGCGGATGAAATCAGACCCCAGGTCCGGTGTCCCGTGTGCCAAGGGGATGGCTGGCCTGGCTGTGAGTGGAGACGGGCCGGCAACGCCCCGCGCCGCATCCTCAGGTGTTCCATCGGAAGGGATTTGGCTCTGAAAGCAGCGGCGGTGGCCCGGGGACGAAGGCTCTGTTGGCGAGATTTTTCTGCCTGGGCCTGCCCCTAGGGGCAGCCCGACAGGCTGGATCTGGCTGGAAGGGGTTCCGCTGAGGTCTCGGGCGGGGCGCTCGCTCCGCACAGCTCTGGGTACCCGGGTCAGGTCGACTCGCAGACACTTTACAAAAAGAATATGGGGGGAAACAAATCAGATTCATGTCATGTATGCCAAGTTCTTCATACTGCATTAGAAGACAAAGAATTTTGATTATCTTGGAAGGAATTTGGATGTATAAATAAGAGCAGTATCAGGTCATATGAACTACCAGCCAGAGAACTCAGTGTGTAAATCAGTTCACCTCTCTCTAAGGCCTATTACCACAGCCTTGATCAACCTGTGGATGAAACGGAAAATAAAAGAGTTCCTGGATCTAATGCCTGGTGCTCCTCCTGCCTACAATTGCCGTTTACATTCATCAGATCCAGATTCTGATGCCCCTCCAGAATACAATTCCCATTTTGTACTTGGACCCCCTGGACCAGCTGTCCCTCCATCTGCATACACCCCAGGAGACTTGCCTGTGGGATACTACAGCCCACAGCAACTCAGGACCCTCCCTTCATACCTGCCAACTGGTGGCACCCGTCCTATACAGTACCAGCCTGGCTGGTACCCTTCGCCAGTTGGGCTGCATACATGTTCTTCAGCATTTTGAGCCTCTGGAAACTGGAAGTGCAGTGTCCTCCTGGCATCACTGCTGGCTTTGTAGCTGAACACTGGAACTTGTGCAGGGCGGTGTACAGCCTCTAAAACCAGAAGAAAGAAGATACGATGGGAGTGCTTAGGCCATGTTCTACCTATGGCTGTTTCTGTTTTGAGCACCTGCCTGGAAATGGATATCAGGGAGAGAGCATGCCATTTTCTTCACTTATTGATTTATAACATTCTAAGAGAGAATGGACTTCCCTGGTAGCTCAGCCAGTATAGCGTCTGCCAACAATGCGGGAGACCCGAGTTCAATCCCTGGGTTGGGAAGATCTGGAGAAGGAAATGGCAACCCATTCCAGTATTCTTGCCTTGAAAATCCCACGGGCTGAGGAGCCTGCTAGGCTTTTTTGCATTTTAAAAAGATCACTTTATAATTAGTTGAGAGAACAGGGGTGAGAAACACATTATCTTTATCCTGACAAAGCTGTTGAGAGGACATGGTTGTGTTCTTTGGGAACACAGTAAGTCTCCTACATGCAAACCTTCACGTTGTGAACTTTCAAAGATGTAAACATACATCTGGTTTCTGGAAGGAACCAGAACCTGTGCTCTCAACGTCAAGTATGAGTGAAACTGCAGCTTGCCCTCTGTCTCCTATGGCTGATGATCCTTCAGCTCTACCACCTCCCACCTCCTCTCCCTCCTCCAGTTAGTAACTCTTCTTGCCTGTTCACTCAATGGCAGCCCCTGTACACCAACTGTTGTACCAACTACTGTACTTTTTGAGGTACTATACTGTAAGATTAAAATGTTTTCTTAAAAAAAAAAAAAAAAAACTACTCAGATGTACATAGAAAGGATAATCAAGATAGACCATATGCTGGGATATAAAATTAACCTTAACAAACTTTAAAGTTGGCATCAATCATGATGGATGGCAACACCAACTCAATGGACATGAGTTTAATCAAGTTCCAGGAATTGGTGATGAACAGGGAAGCCTGTCGTGCAGCAGTCCATGGGGTCACAAAGAGCTGGACACGATTAAGTGACTGAACTGAACTGAACTGAAACTTAAAAGAATTTAAATCATGCAAAGTATATTTTCTGACCATAATGGAATTAATTAGAAACCCAAACCAGAAAGATAACAGGAAAATCTTCGAATATTTAGATAGTAAACAACATTCTTCTAAATAATCAGAAAGTCAAAGAGTGTCAGGTGAAATTATAAAATATTTTTACTGAACAAAAATAATATAGCAAATCAAAGATTTTAGAATGCAGTACTTAGAGGGAAATTTATAGCATTAAATGCTTATATTAGAAAAGAAGAAAAGGCTCAAATAAATAAACTAAGCTTTCACTTTAAGAAACCAGAGATGAACAAACTAAACCCAAGGCAAGCAGAAGGAAGGAAACAATAAAGGTAAGAGCAGGAATCAGTGGAATTGAAAACCGGAAAAAGCAAGGTAAAAAGCTAGTTCTTTGAAAAGAGCAATAAAATTGATCTAGCAATACCAACAAAAAGAAAAAAGATACAAATTACCATAATCAGTAATGAAAGGGATTATATGCATTTAAAAAATAGTATTATTTATTTATTTTTGGCTGTGCTGAGTCTTTGTTGCTATGCGAGCTTTTCTATGTCATAGTTGCAGTGAGCAAGGGCTACTCTAGTTGTGGGGCTCGGGCTTCTCAGTGTGGTGGTTTCTCTCGTTGCAGAGCAAGGGTTCTATGGCACATGGGCTTTAGTAGTCGCAGCACATGGGCTCAGTAGTTGTGGCTCCTGGGCTCTAGAGCACAGGTTCAATAGTTGTGGGCTTAGTTGCTCTGTGGCACATGGGATCCTCCTGGATCAGGGATCTAACCTGTGTCTCCTACACTGGCAGGAGGATTTTTTATCACTGACCCACTGGGATTATATACTATTAAAAGATAATAAAAATTGCAGACATTTAAAAGATAGTAAGAGAAGACTATGAAAACCCCTATGCACATACATTTGACACCTCAGACGAAATGAACTCATTCCTTGAAAACCACAAAACTCACTTAAGATGAAATAGATAGCCTCAATATTTCCATAACTATTAAAGACATTGATTGAAAGGAGTCTCCTCTCCCAAATGTTTTAGCTTACATACTGTACTTATTCCATTTGCATCACATTTTCAAAAAGACAAAAAACTATAGTGATAAAAAAAAAATGAATGGTTGCCAGGGGTTAGTTAGGGATGAGGGCAGGGTGGAGAATATGACTACAAAGCAATAGTATGACGGAAATTTCTGGTGTTATGGAACTGTTCTGTGTTCTATTCATGAATCTATACATGTGTTAAAATGAACTGTATACACAAAAAAGTCAATTTTACTGTGTGTTTGCTTAAAACAATTTTTTTTTCCATTTATTTAGGACTCCTTGGGCAAATGGCTGATTCCAGAGCTGGGGCACAGGAGGTACAAGATGAGCCTGGAACATCTTCTTGTGCTATAAAGTAAGGAATTACTCAAAATAAAAACGGGCATGTGTCTTGAGGGCAAATGAGCTAGTTTGAAGGAGTTCCTACTGACCATATCTTGAAATTTTAGCACCAAAATAATAAAAGATGGTAATAATTATAGCCCATTAAAAATAGAAATTTATGAATCTCAATTTACAGCAAATAAATACATACATTTATACATGCATAAGTACATACTATTGCTTACAATAGAATGTCTAACACTTTTGGCTAAATATAGAGGGAATGCTGAGGTTGTGAAGTCCTATTTTGCAGTCGGCATAACAAAGATTGACTCAGGCAAGACTATCAATGAATATTAAATCTAGGAGTAAATCTTTATGAGGTACAGGATATTTGCATGATCTAACTGTGTCCCATCGAAGAAGGCAATGGCACCCCACTCCAGTACTCTTGCCTGGAAAATCCCATGGACAGAGGAGCCTGGTAGGCTGAAGTCCATGGGGTCACAAAGAGTCAGACACAGCTGAGCAACTTCACTTTCACTTTTCACTTTCAAGCATTGGAGAAGGAAATGGCAACCCACTCCAGCGTTCTTGCCTGGAGAATCCCAGGGAAGGCCGAGCTTGATGGGTTGCCAGTTATGGGGTCGCACAGAGTTGGACATGACTGAAGTGACTTAGCAGCAGCAGCAGCAGTAGCAGCACAATGTGTCCCATAGATGGTTACCAGGGAAATATTAGTAATTTCTCAGTGGAGAAATCAAACAATTTGACCTGGTGATTACAACATCACCAGTAAGGATTAGATGGCTATTGTGTGCCTTACGTGTATGCATGCTAAGTCACTTCAGTTGTGTCTGATTCCTTTGGGACCTACAGATTGTAGCCCGCTAGGCTCCTCTGTTCACAGAGTTCTCCAGGCAAGAATATTGGAGTTGGTTGCCATTCCCTTATCCAGAGGATCTTTCCAACCCAGGGATTGAACCTGGGTTTCCAGGTTCGATTACAGGTAGACTCTACAGTCTGAGCCTAGAAAATATTCAGCGTATATATTTGTATATAAATAATTCCTACTCAATAATAAAAGGACAAACAAGCCCAATTGAAAAAGGGGGGAAAAATGAGACAGATACTTCATAAAGGAAAATGTACAGGTGGACAATTAACATATGAAAAAATTCTTAACATTTTTATGCATCAAGAAAACAAACCACAGTGAGGTACCATTTTGAATAACAGCAACAAAAAACAAGAAAGAAAAACTCATTTCCAAATGCTGGTGAGGATGTGCAGCAAATAGAACTTCCATAAACTGCTGATGGGAATGTGAAAATGATTTAATTGAATTCTGTCCCTACTGAAAAAACAACGTGGTTTGCCAGTGTTCATGAAAATGTAAACTAGCCAGATATGCTGTAAATAGTACTGGGAAACGGGGAAGGCAATGGCACCCCACCCCAGCACTCTTGCCTGGAAAATCCAATGGACGGAGTAGCCTGGTGGGCTGCAGTCCATGGGGTCGCTAACAGTCGGGCAGACTGAGCGACTTCACTTTCACTTTTCTCTTTCATGCATTGGAGAAGGAAATGGCAACCCACTCCAGTATTCTTGCCTGGAGAATCCCAGGGATGGGGGAGCCTGGTGGGCTGCCGTCTATGGGGTCACACAGAGTCGGACACGACTGAAGTGACTTAGCAGCAGCAGCAGCAGCAGTACTGGGAAAAAAATCAAAAGCTCCCAAGAATAATTCACAATTCTGCCACTACTGCTGAGCAAATCACTTAATTGTTCTGGGTTGAGGGGGTTTTTAATATGTAAAATGAAAGATATACACTAAATTATCTCCACAAGCTCTTCCAATAATAAAGTTCCATGAGGTAGTTGTTGTTCAGCTGCTAAGCCATGTCCAACTCTTTGCAACCCCATGGACTGCAACACGCCAGACTTTCCTGTCCTTCACCGTCTCCCAGAGTTTTCTCAAACTCATGTCCATTGAATCGGTGATTTCAAGTTCAGTGGGATGACTGTACAGGTCAGAAAAGAAAGATAACTTACAAAGGAAAGAAAATTCTTTTATGTGCATCATACTCTGTACTAATTACTTTACAAAGCTATCTCATTTGATAGCTTTATCAAGCTTACTCTTATGATGTAAGTTTACTGTTCCCATTTTAAAATTTTTAATATTTATATAGAGGAGAAATTGAAACTCACAGAGTCTATGTGATTTGGAAGCCCATATTCCTTTCACATCCTATCTCATCCTTGTCTAGGGAGTTAAATTCTTCCATGGATTTTTCTTATTCCTTCCACAGATGTTTCCTTGACCACCCTGGTCCAGGGTGATTTCTTCTTTTTCAGAGTTTCACTGGTACCTATCACCCATACTTCCAATTTCACACCTATAACTTTATGCAGGGTTGGTTATATTTGACTCACTTATTAATCTGTAAGCATTTATTGAACAGCCACCATGAAGCTCCGCTAGGCAGTGGAGATCCACAAATAAATGAGACACAGTCCCTGCCCTCAAGAGTTAATATTTAGTGAAGGAGATAATCAGCAATCGATTAACACCCTGATCCATTTTAAGAGTAAATCACTTTCTCTATAAAACAAACAGACATACCACTGATGAGGCTGAAAGCCACAAGGGGAATTTTTAGTTACTGAATTACAATAGCAAATATTCCATAAGCATCGAGGGCAAAACAAAGAGGCAGTAATAATTGACTGAGAAACTTAAATCTGAAGCAGGAGCACTTTTCCCAGGCAGAGGGTATGCATGTGAGCCAAGCTCCCAGCCCTGTGGCAGTCCAGAGTGACTGGTAGCACACTGCTCTCTTCTTAACACATCTCTGTGGTGGGGGTAGGGGCAAGGATCTTATCTATTGCCTGACAGAACGTGGTCCACTGGAAAGGGAATGGCAAGCCACTTCAGTATTCTTGCCTTGAGAACCCCATGAACAGTATGAAAAGGCAAAAATTATAGGATATCAAAAGAGAATCTCCCCAGGTCGTTAGGTGCCCAATATGCTACTGGAGATCAGTGGAGAAATAACTCCAGAAAGAATGAAGGGATGGAGCCAAAGCAAAAACAATACCCAGTTGTGCATGTGACTGATGATAGAAGCAAGATCCGATGCTGTAAAGAACAATATTGCATAGGAACCTGGAATGTCAGGTCCATGAATCAAGGCAAATTGGAAGTGGTCAAACAAGAGATGGCAAGGGTGAACGTCGACATTCTAGGAATCAGCGAACTAAAATGGACTGGAATGGGTGAATTTAACTCAGATGACCATTATATTTACTACTGTGGGCAGGAATCCCTCAGAAGAAATGGAGTAGCCATCATGGTCAACAAAAGAGTCCGAAATGCAGTACTTGGATGCAATCTCAAAAACGACAGAATGATCTCTGTTCGTTTCCAAGGCAAACCATTCAATATCACAGTTATCCAAGTCTATGCCCCAACCAGTAATGCTGAAGAAGCTGAAGTTGAACGGTTTTATGAAGACCTACAAGACCTTGTAGAACTAACACCCAAAAAAGATGTCCTTTTCATTATAGGGGACTGGAATGCTAAAGTAGGAAGTCAAGAAACACCTGGAGTAACAGGCAAATTTGGCCTTGGAATGCGGAATGAAGCAGGGCAAAGACTAATAGAGTTTTGCCAAGAAAATGCACTGGTCATAGCAAACACCCTCTTCCAGCAACACAAGAGAAGACTCTACACATGGACATCACCAGATGGTCAACACCGAAATCAGATTGATTATATTCTTTGCAGCCAAAGATGGAGAAGCTCTATACAGTCAACAAAAACAAGACCAGGAGCTGACTGTGGCTCAGATCATGAACTCCTTATTTCCAAATTCAGACTTAAATTGAAGAAAGTAGGGAAAACCGCTAGACCATTCAGGTATGACCTAAATCAAATCCCTTATGATTATACAGTGGAAGTGAGAAATAGATTTAAGGGCCTAGATCTGATAGACAGAGTTCCTGATGAACTATGGAATGAGGTTCGTGACATTGTACAGGAGACAGGGATCAAGACCATCCCCATGGAAAAGAAATGCAAAAAAGCAAAATGGCTGTCTGGAGAAGCCTTACAAATAGCACTGAAAAGAAGAGAGGCGAAAAGCAAAGGAGAAAAGAAAAGATATAAGCATCTGAATGCAGAGTTCCAAAGAATAGCAAGAAGAGATAAGAAAGCCTTCTTCAGCAATCAATGCAAAGAGATAGAGGAAAACAACAGAATGGGAAAGACTAGAGATCTCTTCAAGAGAATTGGAGATACCAAGGGAACATTTCATGCAAAGATGGGCTCGATAAAGGATAGAAATGGTATGGACCTAACAGAAGCAGAAGATATTAAGAAGAGGTGGCAAGAATACACAGAAGAACTGTACAGAAAAGATCTTCACGACCCAGATAATCATGAGGATGTGATCACTAATCTAGAGCCAGACATCTTGGAATGTGAAGTCAAGTGGGCCTTAGAAAGCATCACTAAGAACAAAGCTAGTGGAGGTGATGGAATTCCCGTTGAGCTGTTTCAAATCCTGGAAGATGATGCTGTGAAAGTGCTGCACTCAATATGCCAGCAAATTTGGAAAACTCAGCAGTGGCCACAGGACTGGAAAAGGTCAGTTTTCATTCCAATTCCAAAGAAAGGCAATGCCAAAGAATGCTCAAACTACCGCACAATTGCACTCATCTCACACGCTAGTAAAGTAATGCTCAAAATTCTCCAAGCCAGGCTTCAGCAATATGTGAACCGTGAACTCCCTGATGTTCAAGCTGGTTTTAGAACAGGCAGAGGAACCAGAGATCAAATTGCCAACATCCGCTGGATCATGGAAAAAGCAAGAGAGTTCCAGAAAAACATCTATTTCTGCTTTATTGACTATGCCAAAGCCTTTGACTGTGTGGATCACAATAAACTGTGGAAAATTCTGAAAGAGATGGGAATACCAGACCACCTAACCTGCCTCTTGAGAAATCTGTATGCAGGTCAGGAAGCAACAGTTAGAACTGCACATGGAACAACAGACTGGTTCCAAATAGGAAAAGGAGTACGTCAAGGCTGTATATTGTCTCCCTGCTTATTTAACTTATATGCAGAGTACATCATGAGAAACGCTGGACTGGAAGAAACACAAGCTGGAATCAAGATTGCCGGGAGAAATATCAATAACCTCAGATATGCTGATGACACCACCCTTATGGCAGAAAGTGAGGAGGAGCTAAAAAGCCTCTTGATGAAAGTGAAGGAGGAGAGCGAAAAAGTTGGCTTAAAGCTCAACATTCAGAAAACGAAGATCATGGCATCCGGTCCCATCACTTCATGGGAAATAGATGGGGAAACAGTGGAAACAGTGTCAGACTTTATTTTTTTGGGCTCCAAAATCACTGCAGATGGTGACTGCAGCCATGAAATTAGAAGACGCTTACTCCTTGGAAGAAAAGTTATGACCAACCTGGATAGTATATTCAAAAGCAGAGACATTACTTTGCCGACTAAGGTCCGCCTAGTCAAGGCTATGGTTTTTCCTGTGGTCATGTATGGATGTGAAAGTTGGACTGTGAAGAAAGCTGAGCGCCGAAGAATCGATGCTTTTGAACTGTGGTGTTGGAGAAGACTCTTGAGAGACGGTTGGACTGCAAGGAGATCCAACCAGTCCATTCTGAAGGAGATCAACCCTGGGATTTCTTTGGAAGGAATGATGCTAAAGCTGAAACTCCAGTACTTTGGCCACCTCATGGGAGGAGTTGACTCATTGGAAAAGACTCTGATGCTGGGAGGGATTGGGGGCGGGAGGAGAAGGGGACGACCGAGGATGAGATGGCTGGATGGCATCACGGACTCGATGAACATGAGTCTGAGTGAACTCTGGGAGATGGTGATGGACAGGGAGGCCTGGCATGCTGCGATTCATGGGGTCGCAAAGAGTCGGACACGATTGAGCGACTGAACTGAACTGAACTGAACTGAAGGCATGGCTTTAGGAACAAGACTTATCTATTCCAGCCAATGTTCTAGCCAGTTTCACCATTGACAATGTATTTCTAAGGTAGTCTTCTTGAGTGCAATGACAGTTTTCTGACAAATGGGGAAAGTCCACAGATAAAAATTATGTGAGCAAAATCTGGTACATAGAAAAGATTCTCCTCCGCTTTGGTTTCTTTTTTTTTTTTTTTCCAAGTGTGGGTTTATTTCAAAATTATGAAGATTTATATATTATTTTTTATTACATACAATAAAGCGGTTTAGCTTACAGTAAAAGCTTTCACATTTAAAGTTTTTATTTTAAAAAGATATTTTTAAAATGTAGACCCTTAAAAACCACCAAAAAAGCTGAATATATCTTGCAGCGTAGGTTTATCCTTAAATATTCACATCTCAAATGCTGTTTAGAAAAAAGATTTAAAAACTGGCTAAAAATCATTTACACTTGGCAATGATTAAAATCTCGTCTCTGACAGAGCGTATTAGTCACACATAATGAACTTACTGTCACAAGCATTTAACAGTTTAATGGGTACATAGTTTTACCAGTATACAAAATGGTCTTAGTCGGTGCAGTTTTCTGGAGTGATCAATGTATCAGGAAAAGGACACCGCACCAAAAACAGAACATAACTTTTAAAAGGTCTTTTCAAACAGTTTCCTTCTTTCAGCTCAGGAGAGAAGAACAGCACTTAATGACTGCATCCCTTGCATATGGGATGTATGACAGACTATACCAGGTCATCGACAGGAACTGCAATATGCAGAATAATACGGCCAGCCCCTTCTTATGCCACCAAAGGGCAGCACACAGGGTGAGCAGGAAACACAGAAGCATAATAACTGTTGCAAGCAATCTCGTTGTTTCAAACATCNGAACAGCACTTAATGACTGCATCCCTTGCATATGGGATGTATGACAGACTATACCAGGTCATCGACAGGAACTGCAATATGCAGAATAATACGGCCAGCCCCTTCTTATGCCACCAAAGGGCAGCACACAGGGTGAGCAGGAAACACAGAAGCATAATAACTGTTGCAAGCAATCTCGTTGTTTCAAACATCTTCTTCAGTTGTTTCACGGGTCCCATTAAAAAGCATGTACTGGCTAATGCAGCAATATTTCCAAAGGTATAAAACACTGCAAAAAGCTTTATGCCTCCAGGGAGCCACAGCAATCCAGTTCCAAGGATGGAGAAGATGCCACTGACGAAGCATATGGCAAACCACTTCAGCCTGGTGTTGAAACTAAGCGTCGAGGCATCAAGGACCTGCGCGATCAGGCCCTGCTCCTCGTCGTCCTGGCCGCTTAGGACCCGCCGCAGCTGCCCCATGGCCTCGGCCGCGGCGCCCGGCCCGCCCCTCTCTCGGCCCCTGAGAAACCCCGGAAGTGGAGACGCTTCCCCCGCTTTGGTTTCTTCCTGGTTCTTGTAGTCAGTCTGGATCTTTCTCTCTAGAAATGTTAAGTTATATATTTTTTCTTCAGTGTCATACTCTGGGATACTGAGTTAATTTATTCCAATTTAATTTAATGAGCAATTTCAATGTGCAAAACAATATGGTTGTTACTTAAAGGAAATAAACATGAATAAGAAAGGATTCCTTCAAAGAGTTGACAGTCATGTAAATAATTATCTAGGCTATAGACCTGGTAATGTCGTGTTCTGTGACAAGTAAGAGCCATATAGGGAAGCCAGATACATGGTCTAGTACATTCTACCCCTTAAGATTAAAATCACTGTTATCTCCAAGGTTCTGGGCTGGGCTATATTAATGAGGAGTCCTGGTCATGTTTACTAATAGGGTTTTTCCAGAAATGAACCTGCAAGTGTTCTCTGAAGTGGGACTGAATTCAGACACAGGGTCTATTGGCCTTACCATTGTGACCTAGGATCTAAGAAAAAGAGATGAATCCCTGTGATTTCGTATTACCCAACCTCTTTCCCAGAGGTACCCCTGAGGTACCAACCAAACTTCATCCTGCCAGCTAAGTAAGAGGTGAGGCAGGTGAATAGAATCTCTCTAAAATGCAAAGGGAGCCGAAATTCCCTTTCAGCTAAGGGAACTGAAATTCATTGAGCATCTATCATGTATTGATGTTACACACATATCTCATTTAAAGTTCATGTTGTCACTTGAGAGTATCATTGCCCCCATTTTATATCTGAGGAAACTGAGGCCTAAAGAGGTTAAATAACTTGCCCAAGGTCACAAAGCTAGTAAGTAGTGTTGATTCAACTTGGAGAATAGCACTGGATGGAGACATAATTCAGAAATCTGCTGAGTCCTGGCTCTGCCAGGAATCTGTCATGGCTAAGTAATATTTCAATTTATCAAACTGCTCCAAAGCCACCGACAGGAGGCTGCCACATAGCACACTCTACTCCAGACAACATCTGAAAGTCAGTTTCACCAAATTCTTTTGGTCTCCAAAATCCAGATTTTTTGCACCTTAATTTTAGGGTACTTCCAGATTAGATATGTGATAGCTCAGTTGCCATAAAGCAAAAGAACTCACCTGGGAAGCTCCTGCTGAGTTGGCAATGCTCTGGGAGGTGGAGATCCTTGAGGCAGGGGGAAGCCAGGGAGCAGGGGACTATAGAGGGCCCTTAGCCCTGAAAGCACTGAAGACCCAGGAGGCCAGTTAAAGGGGTCAGAGGAGTGGCCCCACAGCTGGTGGTCATTAACAGCTCAGGGTTGCATAAAAAGCAGCAGGGGATGGGTTTGGTCAGCCTGACAAAAGTTACTGAACCAAATCCTGGACCCTCAGTTCCCTGACCCTTCCCATTCAGCAATTTCCACAGGTAAGTCCAAAGGGGAACTGCTTTAGGAATCCGATAATTTAATTCTGCCTTGCTGATATAAGGATATGGAAAGGTTGCTGCTGGCCTCTGGAGGAGAATTCAATCCGGGGCCAGAGACGAGGCTTGATTGCTCAGAGCTTTTAGTAATAAAATTTTATTAAAGTATAAAAGAGATAGAGAAAGCTTCTGACATAGACATCAGAAGGGGGCAGAAAGAGTGCCACTTGCTAGTGTTAGCAATAACTTTTTAGTTATTACAATGAATCAAAATAATGTCTGGAGGTTGTAAAGATCTTACTAGACCCACTCCCATAATTTACATTTTTAAGATAACAGGATTAGCAGGAAGGTTTTCAGGAAGGAGAAACTGTCCTCAAGCAGGATACCTTGTTATATAATTCTTAGTACACAGTTTAAACTGAGTTGTTTGTTGTGTAATCATCAGTTCCAGGCTTAAAGATAAAAACGTTTTATGTGACTAAGACTAAGGAATGTAGGGGGGAAAAAAAGTTTGTCCTTTCCTCCTTCTTGAGAATTCCAGACCCCTATCTCCTCCTCGAGAACCCCAGACCCTTCTCTCCTTGGGGATCCCCGGACTTCTGGTCAACCTGCCTAGGAATTGACTCTATCAAAAAGGACAAACTTTTTTTTCCCTCTACATTCCTTAGTCTTAGTCACATAAAACATTTTTATCTTTAAGACTGGAACTGATGATTACACAACAAACAACTCAGTTTAAACTCTGTACTAAGGATTATATAACAATGTATCTTGCTTGAGGACAGTTTATCTTTCCTGAAAACCTTCTGGCTAATCCTGTTATCTTAAAAATGTAATTCACCAAAACTGGATAGAAAATGAGCCAATGATTATGACATGATTAATTAATGAGGTCAACTCCCATTTTATGTAGGGAGTTTGCCAAGAATTCTCTAAAACAATAGACCATCCCTAAATCATTTATATTCAACTTTGGGACCTGAAGTGACACTTGGCAGCAGTAACATTCCTGAGTATGTTTAACCTGGGTTGAAAATAAAAATTAGTAGCCTTTGGGGTTGCACTGATTGATGAATGCAACAAAGGGGAACTGATTAGTCATTTAGAAGTTGTCATTGATGGTCCACAAATAGGGAAGGGAACTATACATGAATAATTCTAGCCACTATCAGAAGCTGATTCTTCATTAGAATTTGAACACGGAGCCACAAAATGAAACTAGCCTGGGGAGAAAGAGTCGTGTTAACCGGAAGACTTCTAAAATCATTTCCATAGAAGGTTTATACCCTTTTCGGAGAGGAGTTTATTTTCAATCTTTGTTTTCCTTTGGCCTCTGAAGTCCCTTCTCAGAGAAAAAGTCAATTCTCTGCTCTGGACTAGGGCAAAGTGTCTACAACTTGTCAGTGTCATCCCTGTCCGCAGGCCCAGTAACTTTAAGATGGACTTCCTCAGGGTTGCGTCTCTACTGATGGTGTTTTCTTATCTCTTGCTGCTGCTAAGTCGCTTCAGTTGTGTCCGACTCTGTGCGACCTCATAACGGGCAGCCCACCAGGCTCCTCCGTCCCTGGGATTCTCCAGGCAAGAACACTGGAGTGGGATGCCATTTCCTTCTCCAATGCATGAAAGTGAAAAGTGAAAGTGAAGTCGCTCAGTCGTGTCCGACTCTTAGCGACCCCATGGACTACAGCCTACCAGGCTCCCCATCCATGGCATTTTCCAGGCAAGAGCACTGGAGTGGGGTGCCACTGCCTTCTCCATTCTTTTCTCTTACTGCTGCTAAGTCACTTCAGTCGTGTCCGACTCTGTGCGACCCCATAGACGGGAGCCTACAAGGCTCCCTCGTCCTTGGGATTCTCCAGGCAAGAACACTGGAGTGGGTTGCCATTTCCTTCTCCAATGCATGAAAGTGATAAGTGAAAGTGAAGTTGCTCAGTCGTGTCCGACTCTGTGCGACCCCATGGACTGCAGCCCATCAGGCTCCGCCGTCCATGGGATTTTCCAGGCAAGAGTACTGGAGTGGGGTGCCATTGCCTTCCCCACATTTCTCAAACTGCTTTTGAGAGATTCATATACTTTATTTTATTTTACAAATAGTAGTTACAGACTTTATGTAACCATCACTCATATCATCTGTGCAAAATCAAGAAGATATATTCTCATGGGTACAAGCTTAGCATACCAGTCTCTTAGATGTGAAAGGTAATGGAAGTCCCTTGTAGGTTGGTTTTCAGTGCGAGACCTAGCTGGAGCACATCACTTAAGTGTAAATGACCTTTGCAAGGGGAAGCTACTTTGGAGCAGTTTTACCACTTGAAAATGAGATAGGACCATTGCAAAAGTAAATAAAAATCAATAATCAAAAGCCGGATCCTAAGCCTAACAGAAGGAAAAAATCACCTTAGAAGTGATTCCACTCTATCGGTGCATGCCATTTCTACTGTCCATCTGCCTTTGCTCTACAGACCTCCTTCTGGGGCCAGGCCAGCCTTAGTGCCTCCTGCTGACCCAGGCATTCAGGAAGAAGAAAATGCTGTTGCTGCCTTGTTTCTGTCTCTGGAAAGGATGCCTTTCCTCCTCACCTGCAGCTCTTCCTCAGGTGGGACTAATGGACTCCTGCCTTCAGGACGTGCAGAGGCAGGCAGGCTCCTGGCAGCTCTGCCATTGCTCTTCCACAGCCCTTCTAACTCAGGTCACAATGCTCTTAACCAGAAGTCTAGGCAAGAGTTTCTTTCTTTTTGAAGTTTCTCCTTTATTTTATCTTTAAAAGTTTAATTGTGTTTGGCTGCACCAGGTCTTCATTGCCAGGGAACAGGGATTACTCTTTGTTATGGTGCTCAGGCTTCTCACTGAGGAAGCTTTTCTTGTCGCAGAGCATGGGCTCTGGGGAACACAGGCTCCAGTGGTTCCAATGCACGACCAGGGATTGAACCCATGTCCCTTGCATTGGCAGGCGGATTCTTAACCACTGCCACGAGAGAAGGATCCTCTGAAGGATCACACTGGGTCACGTTAACATAGGGCTTTGAGTCAAAAGCTGGGAATAGCCTCTGTGAAGGATATATGGGGGAAGCTGATGGCTCCCACCAACGGCCCATCTGATGGTTGGATCTATTGCAGTCTTGGTATCAGCACAATCACACCTGGCTTTATCAGTCAGTTTACAGAAACCCTCAGATGAGAATTTAGGAAGATAGTGGATATAAAAACAGTTGGTAAACTCCAAAAGTCGCAGGAAAATGTATAAGACAATATTACCAAAGCTTTCCTAACCCATTTCAGAGTTTAGTCCTTGGATTTCTGTCCTTTTCTCTACTCCCATTCTCCCTGAGTGATCTCATCTGTTTCCTTGTTTTTATTTATAAGCTATATACCAGTGACACCCAAATCTGCATGTCTAGCTTAAAGCTCTCCCCAGAACTTTGGGCTTCCAGATGGTAAAGAATCTGCCTGCAGCCCGGGAGACCTGGGTTCGATCCTTGGAGGAGGGAATGGCAACCCACTCCAGTATTCTTGCCTGGAGAATCCACATGGACGGAGGAGCCTGGTGGGCTATGGGCTACAGTCCATGGGGTCTCAAAGAGCAGAACATGACTAAGCAACTAAGTTCAGCCAGAATTTTAGTTTTATTTCTAATAGATTCCTAGATATCTCTATTTCAGTGTATTGCACAGATACGGTAGAGTAAAAAGAACTCACCCCCCTTCCTTGCTCTTCCTCTGGAATTTAGCATCTGTTAATAATTGGTGATACCATCAGCCACACAGTCACCTAAACTAGACACTGGAGAGCCTTCCTTGATTTCTCTTTTGCCCTCACTCATCCCCTTGCATCCAAGGCCCTTGGCTCTGTTTCTTCTTCCCCAAACTTACTATTCCAAGTGCTCATTCATCTTTCTTCTGTATTATTCTTCTTTAACCTAGATTGTTTTTTCTGGTCTCTTTGTTTCCAAATATGTCACATCAGTCCATCCTCTGCTAGCACAATATTTGGAAATTAAATCTGACCATATGTCTCTCCTGCCTAAAACCTTTTAGCAACACTGCAGGATATGGTCCAGGGTCCTTAATCTGATATTTATAAGGCTCTTTGTCTGTTTCCCCTGATCTTTTGGCTCTTTCTGCCTGTACATTTCCCTCCACATATTTGCTATCAATGGCCTTTCTGTCTGCACTGTGCTCTCCTTCTCTTGTCAGTGCCCTAACCCCACATAGCTAAATCCTAGTCATCATGTAAGGTTCAGCTCAGATCTCACTTCTTCTGAGAAGCCTTCCCTGACTAGCCCCAACCCTTGGTCCATTAGATACTGGCATACCTTATGTATACCTCTGTCAATACATAAACCTCACTTATTATTGTTATTTATTATTTCTATAATTATTTTATATTTATCTCTTCTTCTGGACTGTAAGCTCTTTGTAGGCAGAGACAGTGTCTTTGTACCCACCATTTCTAGTATAGGTCATGGCATAAACTAAGCCTCCAATAATTGTTTGAATGACTGAATATCAGAAAAGTAGTCTCAGCTTTTTAAAAAAAATGTATGTGTATATATTTATTTTGGGGTCTCTGTTGCTATGCGTGGGCTTTCTCTAGTTGCGGCCAGTGGGGTCTCTATCCTCCAGTTGCAGTGGCTTCTCTTGTTGCAGAGCAGGGCTCGAGGGCATGTGGGCTTCAGTAGTTGCATACGTGGGCTCAGAGTTCCAGTGCGGCTTAATCACTCTGCAGCATGTGGGATTTTTCAGACCAGGGATCAGATCTGTGTTCCCTGCATTGGCGGTCCGATTCTTAACCACTAGAACACCACAGAAGTCCCTGAGCTTTGGTTTTTTTTTTTTTTAAGTCTTCAATGGTAAAAACTGAAAAAGTATAATAGCTAACCTCAGGTACTTAGCATTCTATTGCACTAAGTCCCTGCATTTTAGGTAGTGAACTAAATCGATTCTCTGAATATGTTTTAACTTTATGCTAAAAATTTCATAGTGATATTGAAAAAAATGTATTACTTAAACATTCCAGTGCCCAGTTTGATGACTGATTTCTTGGGTTCTCTTCTTGTCTCCCCGCTATTGGGTTCCCAAAGAGTTCCAGCTGAGACACACGCACCTCAGATATTCTTCTCCCCAAACCAGAGCTCTGATGTGGCCACCTGGGGGCAGTGCAGACTTGTGGAAGGACTTCACAGAGGCGTGGGGAAGTCCCAGTGCTGAGCAGTCCTTGCGTGCCACTCTGCCCAGTTTCTTTTCCTCCCACTTTGACTCAGGCTTCCACTGAACTGACTTGAGGAGGGGACTGGAATAGGTGATCCGGTGTGAGACACACTCAGAGCCTCTCCAGCTCCTGAGAGGCAGGGTAAACAAATCAAGCTGGAGGCTTCTTTGAGCCAGGAAACCAGGAAAGTGTGGAGGCTGGTGGTAAACACAGTCTAACAGGTATAACTTTGTTCCACGATGTGCAGGTCATGAAAATGTCACATTTCTTTAGTTCTCTAAACTATTCTTGGCTCCCATCTACCAGTGGGTGGAAAACCCAGTCTTGGTCCTCTTTTCAGGAGCTCACAGATATTTCAGAGATGTCTCTCAGTCAGTGCCACCCACCATTGGAGTTCTTTGCTCATGTCAGTTGTCTATTCTAGGACCCTTTCTGTAGGCCTAAGTGGGGCATGAGACTCCCAAAAAGCAGTGCCTCTGGTCACCTCTTAGCACACAGTCATCCCCATTCAGGGTCCTGCTGTGCCAGGGGTCTGTGGGAGAGCGGGAATAGGACCTGGCCGCACAAGGAAACCATGGTGCTCCCTAGCTTAAGCGCCAGGCTCAGGAAATTCTCTCTCCTCAGCTCTCCTCTAATCCTAAGAGCCTTTCTTTGTGTCAGAAAAAAAACTTGATCCCCTCTGAGACCTGAAAGAAAGAAAGTGAAAATGAAGTCGCTCAGTCGTGTCTGACTCTTTGTGATCCCATGGACTTCAATCTACCAGACTTCTCTGTCCATGGGATTTTCCAGGCAAGAGTACTGGAGTGGGTCGCCATTTCCTTCTCCAGGGGATCTTCCTGACCCAGGGATACGAACCCAGGTCTCGTGCATTGCAGGCAGATGCTTTATCCTCTGAGCCACCAGGGAATATTGAGACCTGGGCTGATTTCAAAAACAAAAGCCTATTGATTTAATTTTTTCTAAGGCAAATGAAGCTCCAGCACAAAAGGCCCTGAGTCATTCTTTGGGGGTGGCAAGCGTAGGAGAAGATAGGAGTGGTTCATTCTTCCACAAAGAACCAAAGTGGCTGACACCACAGAAAATAAGACAGTTAGTTCCTCAAGCAGGTTAGCCTGTCAAACACTAAAGCACTGCTTACTTCATTCTTTGTTCCTGGAGTATGGAGCCTCTCCCAGAAGAGGCAGTAGGCTGTTTGGCAGGTAGAGATCCATACTGATCATGTACTGGCCTTGTGGTGACCCAAGGACAAAAGAGCAGATGAAACCAAGGAGAGTCTTGGAATGCAAAAGCAGATAAAAGTACTTCCTTGAGCTGGCCCGCTGTTCTAATAGCGTCTCCCACTCTTATAAACTTTATTTCCCTCTCATTCTGTCTCATGTCTGGAAAGTCTTTTCCAACCTGTGCACGGACCACGACAGACCTCAGATGGGAGATGCTTTAGGCTGAAAGTAAGCAGCAAATCTGGGCTCCCTCATCTTCTGCATAGGTCCCAGATTAACTAGGGAGGATGGAGCTGGCACTCCCAGGTTCTAGTTCCCTGGACTGGCCTCATTCAGACCTTCCCATTTCCTGATCTCTGGAAGGAGTTTGAAGAACCTATGAGAGAATTACCCTAAGGCCACATCTAACCCTTGAATAAGGAACTGCATAATGGAATAACAGCAATCTTGATTACTGATTTCTTTTGTGTAAATTTTTATTTTTTGATATCTAATTAAAATATCCTTATTTTTGATTATTGAGATTTTTGGAACCCCCTTAAATTTTACACCTTAGATGCATGTCCTGCTTGTCTCACCCTGGCCTGTATACTAGCAGCTGCCCCTGCCTGAGCCACCTTGAGCCCTTGTAGTTCATTCACGGGATGTAATCTGAGCCTAGCTATGTGTGAGACCCTGGCATTTCACTCTGACCTTGGGTGAGAGTGGGGGGCCTAGCATCCTTGGCTAGTATTTCTCCCAGACTCTCAGCTGGACTGTATTGAAGTGACACCTGTAAGGTGCAATGAGACCTCTGGGCATTGAGCCAAGAGTCCTTTCATTCTTTTTTTGTCATAGATGGAGAGAATTTATTAATATACCACTATTCATCAGGGATCATATGAGGATCTAAGAATTTCAGAAAATCTAGGTTGTTCTAAGTCCACATTCTTTAATGTGGCCCATAATGTGGCCCATAAGAAGGCCAGCCCTTCACCACTGCATTTCGTCTGCCTCATATCTAGCCATTCCCCCATATACACTATATTCTTGTCACAGGGAACTGTTTGGTCTGCTTGTTGTTTCCCAAGCATAAATACTTTCACGCCTCCATGCCTTTGCTCATGCTGTTTCCTTGCCTGGAATACCTTTTTTTTCCTTTCTCTCTGCTTGATAAATTCTTTACTTATCTTCAAGGCCTAAGTCAAATGTCATCTCCTCTGTAGTTTCCACTAATATGTTCCTCCTAAGGAAATGGCAACCCACTCCAGTATTCTTGCCTGGAGAACCCCATGGATGGAGGAGCCTGGAAGGCTACAGTCCACGGGGTTGCAAAGAGTTGGACACGACTGAGCGACTTCACTTCACTTCATTGAAGTTCACTCACATTCCTCATAGGCAAGGCAACGGCACCCCACTCCAGTACTCTTGCCTGGAAAATCCCATGGATGGAGGAGCCTGGTGGGCTGCAGTCCACGGGGTCGCTAAGAGTCGGACACGACTGAAGCGACTTAGCAGCAGCATGCTCCTGATAGCCCCCTTCCCAAATTCATGTATCTGTATTTTATGTCTCTTTATAAGATGATGAACTCAGTGAATGACTTGAAAGAGTGACTCCTGAGGTTGCTTCCTCTCATCTTCATTCATTCTCCCTATCCTATAACTTCATTCATCTTTGTATCTGCAGCACTTAGCATAATGCTTGGCACGTAGGAAGTACTCAACAAACATTTGTTGCATATGATGAAAGCTGCAAGGTGAAATGTGGTTCCTCTATTTTCACTTTCTATTTCCACTTCTCAGGAGATTTTGGTTACTGCTCCTAATTTCCTCCTCTGATCATTTCTGTTCTTTCTGACCATATGCATCCCATCCCAATTTTACCTAGCTTTCTGGGGCTAGCTCTCCCAACCCACTCCACTCATTTATTCTGCAAATCAGCACAAACTTATTGTAAACCTGCTGTTCTGCAGGCACTATTCTAGGCATTGAGGATACAGCAGTGACCAAGATAGATGGGGAACTTCCATGGAGCTTACATTAATCATTGAAAAACTGAACCAAAATGAGTAACAAGATAATTTCAGATAACGAGGAGGTTTAGAAAGAAAGTAAAGTGATGTGACAGAGTGTAAAGAGAAGTTAGTCAGGTAAGTCCTCTCTGATGAGGAAACACTGAAATCTGGAAGAAAGAAGAAGGCAATATGGGTATCTGCAGAAAAAAATTTCAAGTAGAAATGTCAGTAAGTGCACAGGCCTAGAGACAAGATCAAATGACTGAAAATTATAAAGCATTATATAAAGAACAAAATGATTAAGGCTTTTCTTAGACCGTCAGTATCCCTTCATTCCTTTCACAACAGAGTAGCTTCAGTCCCTTCTGAGAAGTGGTTGACTTCTCCTAACCTCCACCTTTTCTACCACTCATATCACAGAATTTTCTTCCACTGAATCCCATTGAAATTCGTCTGACTGAAGTACCAATCCATGGTGTTAGATGCTTTGTGTGGTCCCTTTTGAGGCACTTCTCTCCTCCATAGCCTCCAGAAGCACTAAGTGCTGGTGTCCCATCTCCAGGAAAGGTTTACCTCACAGGAACACTCAAATGGAAATCCGGGGGTGGGGACTGGGGGCAGCATTAAGGAGGAAAAGTCAATTCTCTGGACAGATATCTACAATGGGAGAGCCTGGCATCCACTTGTGTGAATCCCAGGAGTGACTCCTCATCCCCTACAGCCGTTCTTGTTACCTTTTCTTTAAACTGTGTGTTGCCTTCCATTGGGCTGCCAAGTCCAGCTGGTGAGGGAGTCCAGAAGAGCTGGCCTCCTCTCTTAGATGCCAGAGCAGCTGCTTAAAAAAGCCGAAGGGCTTCCTGTTGCTAGAGACATGAAACACTCTTAGTAAGCCAGGAGCCAGAATCAAAACCATATGGTTTGCTTTGCAGAAAAGATCACAGGGCCTGAAAAATTAGAGGAAGGAGGGCCATCCAGGGGACAAGTTTTGGGAGTAAGGTGGGTGTGCCTATCCCATTCCTAGCAACCCTACGCTCACTAGTATAGCCCCCTACCCCACCGCCTAAGGGTACTTCTGTCCTTGGACTCCTGGCCCATTTGGACTTTCTTCAGGCCCAGATTGATAGAAGTTCTAACAATAAAGTTCAGAAGAATGAGATTATATCCTCTCCCTGGAACATTTTGGTCTCTTAAAGTCCTCCTGACCAGATGCCCCTTAAATGAAAACTGTCCCCATTTACTCTTATCTCTAAAGAACCGACATACCTCACACCTTAAACTTATTAAACTAGCAGTCTTTTATCTGCTTGTTTCCTGTGAATCTAAATAGATACAGGGTCTCTAAGATTTTTCTTAGATTTTTAAATTTATCTTAGGTTTTCCCCAAGTTCTCCTGAGGTAGATCCATAAGCATTAAAAAGAAATTCATACTCAATGACTCCTTTTAAAAGGATAAGTATATGGTCATAATGTGGGAGCCTGGATTTAGATCTGCTTTTGGGCTTGAAATGTCAGAGCTCTGCTGGTTCCAACAGGTTCCTGTCCTTCCTGCTACATGAGCCAGGATTGTTTAAGGACAAGTTGGGGAGGAGGTACCATATGCCTGAAACTGGGATGGCCTGCAGTGTCTTCTGCTCTGCAGACCAAGGCCAAGGTACCCCAGGAAAAAATGAATCCTAATTCTCACTGTCCATCTGCTGCCTCCTGCTCCCCCAACCCATCACTTCAGTGGCTCCCTGTAAACGGCAGCATTTGTGGAGAGAGGTCTGTGTCCACAAGTCTCTATGTCCACGCAGAAGAGTCTGAGGCAGCTACCTTTGCTTTAGGGCCCAGGCTAATCCATAAATGGGAGGAACATTCCAGGCAGCCCTTTACTATAAGAAAGAGGTAGAGCCTCAGTGTTTCAGAGTTGGGTGCCTGTGCCACAAGCCTGTCCCATAATCTGTTCACCCAGGACAGGTCTGCAGTATTCTGGGTCATGGAAGAAAAAGCAAACAAGAAGACAGAACAAGTAAACTGAGTTTTCCTAATTTTTTTCTGCAGGTATTTTCTTGGACAGAAAGGGAAATGAAAAGTTTGATAGAGAAGATGGTTCTCCTTCTTGACTACTATTGAAGGTAAATGTTGACAAGGTTGTATGATCAGGGATTTGAGGGTAAGATTTTTGTCTTAAGCTTCGCAAAGCTGCAAGGATGATCCTATTCCTGCCTCCCAGACTGCCTGACTCGTTCCGCTATATGCTTAAGTCATTGAAAAAGACTCTGATGTTGGGAAAGATTGAAGGCAGGAAGTTTTTGACCAAAATGAATTATATTTTAATGTTGTTGTTGTTTAGTCACTAAGTCGCGTCTGACTCTTTTGCACCCCCCGGACCGTAGCCTACCAGGTTCCTCCGTCCGTGGGATTTTCCAGGCAAGAATACTGGAGTGGGTTGCTATTTCCTTCTCCAGGAGATCTACCCAACCCAGGGATTGAACCTGGGTCTCCCGTATTGTAGGCAGACATACATATATATATATTTATATAGACCCTGTCTTATTCGAGCATCACAATAATACTACACTTAGGAAAGAGAGAGTATGAATATCACTGTTATGTAGGAAACAAACATGAAGAGATTAATTGACCTGCCCAAACTAGCTCTCTTGTCACCAGAGTTAAGACTAGAACACAAATTTCCTAACTTGCAGTTCAGTGCCTTTTTCATCATTTCACCTTAAGAACAAACACCTTCAAAAGTTATAGTAAGACAGGGTATTCACAATCATTGAACCCCTTCCCTGGGCCCCTCTTATAATTATGGGGTCTTCCTCTTTCAAGGCTGAGTTATCCTTTGCCACCATATGCTCCCCCAGATTCACACACAGCTCATATGCATGCAACAGTACCAGGCACTTTGCATACCATTGTCTCAGTTCATTCCCCAGTATCCCCATTGAGGATATTATTTACCCACAGGACCAATACACTGAAGCTCAGAAAAGGCAGATACATTAGTTTAAAATTGTAAAGCTTGCTGTGGTTCATGGGGTCTCAAAGAGTCGGACACGACTGAGCGACTAAACTGAACTGAACCCAGTACATGCTGATGTTGCTGTTGTTGCTGTTCAGTTGCTCGGTTGTGTCTAGCTCTTTTTGACCCCATGGACTGCAGCACACCAGGCTTCTCTGTCCTTCACTATCTCCTGGAGTTTGTTCAAGCTCATGTCCATTGGGTCAGTGATGCCATCCAACCACCTCATCCATTGTCTAGGTTTGTCATAGCTTTTCTTCGAAGTCTATTCATTAAGCATATCTTTATCACCAAGCAGAAATGTGCAAAGCCAGATGGTGAAATTCCAAGTGATACAATTTGCCCACGTTAATGGTTCTGATTAAAGATTTTCGAGGCTAGATGTTAAAATTTCTGGGTAAAATGAAATTTGTGAAATCAACCAGCTGTTTTTTTTTTTACTAAAACATAACATGAAAAACTCAAAATGTATTAATAAAAGTTGGTATCTATTTTTAATACTGACCAATCCCTTAAAAAAATAAAATAAAATTGTAAAGCTTATAAGTGTTAGTCAGGAGCTGAAACCAGGTCTTCTGATACCCTGATCCCTTTCTGTGATACCCAAGGAATCCAGAGACATGAGCCATGTAGAAATCAAATGTAGATCTCAAGACATGAGCAAATTTGTGGACTGTTCCTGCAGGAGGCAGATTCTAAGTCTGGGATACCATGTAATACAATAGACAACCTCCAGTTTCTCCTATGTGGCAAATACCCTTCCCACTGGGTATCTTCACAGAAACATGCGATACACGCAAGTGTGCTTACGTGGCATGTGCTGCCCCGCCTCCCCCTGCCAGAGGTTTGGTCACAGCATCTTGACAACCTATTTAAGCCAACTTGCATGAACTGGCAACAAAGTATTCATTCTCTGACAGGCTGCGTCATTGAGCTTCTGCAGAAGTTGAAAGAGGGAATCTTTAGCTGAAACATTTAAGAACCAGGGGGTCCCTGAGAGGTATGTGATAAATTCCATTCAGATATTGAGATTGATTTCTTTCCTCTTTCTGTCTTTCTTTTTTTTTTTCAATCACATTCAAAGAGCTAACAAGTTGTTTTCACCTTATCAAGCAAGATGAGAAGAACATTGCTTCCTTTATTCTTGAGTGGGTCTGTGCCAAAAGAGTGCTAACAGCAGCTGAGTAATTAAGGGTAGCATCTGAGTTATTTGGGAGCACTTTGTACATGTGACATTAACTGAAAGGTAAATGGTGCTGCAAATTCTTCAGCAAAATACAATTACAGGCCTCTAAGTCCGTTATAATTTACTGCTCTCACAGTTCACCCTGAAAACTCCCGCACTGTTTACACTGTTTACTC
This sequence comes from Oreotragus oreotragus, assembly GCA_006410675.1. Classification (NCBI taxonomy): domain Eukaryota; kingdom Metazoa; phylum Chordata; class Mammalia; order Artiodactyla; family Bovidae; genus Oreotragus; species Oreotragus oreotragus. Next base: position 73,250 of record SJYX01015846.1, read on the forward strand.
TATAGGCAGCCCCTCTGCTTTGAAAAGCCCCTCTGCTTTGAAACTATGATGTTGCAAATTTGTTCAGCTGACAGCTGAATGTACACATAGCTCCATCAGAGAGAGAAAGGCAGATGTAGGTGTAAGGACTGAATTTTATCTCATGGCATCTGAGCAGCCTCGATGGCCTGACGGCTTTGTTGTGCTATATGGGTTAACAATTCGGTCATGAGATAATTCACAAAACTCTCCAGCAGTCCAGGCTTTGCTGGGGTTAACTCTTGCTGTGGGGCTGGGATGAGGAAAAGCAGATCTTCTATAGCTGCAGCTGCAGTTGACATCTCCTTCACCTCATACCTGAGCTCCTGTTCCCTGGAAGAGAAACCCGAGTGACGACAGCCGTAGCTGCAGAGAAGGGTTCTTCTTGGCAGTGGCTGATTCCAACTTCAGAGCTGTGGGCATTGAGCTAGAAAGCAGTACAGAGAGAGGGCCAGGAAGTAAGTGACGCCGGGAAATGGGAAACTCAGGGGAGAAAGGACTTGACTTTCTTCCCTTCACAAAGATGTGCTTTGCAATTTTCGTCTTTTCATCTGGACTGGTGAGTTTCAAAATTTTTAGTCTTTAGACAACTTGAGCTAGACAAAAGTCTCACCCATTTACTAGATTGAACAAGCCGGCAAACAAACAAAAAACACTTTGCAGGTGTGTTTGCTGAATCCCTGTGATTATTTGTAGGTCCCTTTAAACATATTTGTTTTGGTGCTTTTAAGTTTTGATTGAAATCCACAGCGGAAAATATGTTTTAAAAGGCAGAAAAAAAATCAACACGCTTCTGTGCCTTGCATTTTGACCCAGCCCACAGAACGGTTGGAAGACTCTCTGCAGACCCACTATAGATCCCCGGATTCCACTTGGAGAACCATTCATCTAAAAAAAGACATCATGATTTCAGAACCCTTCTTTTGATCTGGAATTATCTGTTACTGACCACAGACAGCTGCTACTGACAATTCCCGGGACAGGGCCCTGTAGAGTGAGTGGTGAGCCCGGTGTGGGAAGAAGAAATTTCTTTCTCTTTGTCAACGAGTGTTTCAGTACAGAGCCATATCTGTGCTTAATAGGATATCTATGAGCTCAATTTCTTCTCCTTTCCTTCCTCTTCTTTTTCTTTCCTTTCCCTTTCTTCCTCCTCATTTCCTTCTACTTTTTTGTTTCTTCTGTAGTAAAAAAATTTACCAAGCCCTCGGTGCTTAGATGATTTTTTTTCCTGGTACAGTCCACTGATTGGAGTTTCCTGATTATAGTTTCTTACTTGGGTGCAGAATCTTCCTGTATTTGAGCACCTAAATTTTTGTAAAAGCAGTTGGCCACTGCCCATGCTTTGTGTACAGGTAGCTGAGATAGTACCAGAGAAGAGAGGGCTACAGGTCTGTGCCCTTCCCTGTATCAAAGTGTGGTGCTCTATTGAGATACGTGTAGGAGAACATTCTGGGAGGGAGCAGCCATGTTGCAGTGAACCGACAACACCGATAATATAAAGAACAAATCCAGGAAGAAATGGAACCATACCCTGAAAGCTTGAAGTTACAGTGGTTTATTTGGTCAACCTCCTCTGAAAATAAAGGAAAAGATTCTCATGTTGAAGGTAGGGCATGTGCCTGCATTTTCTCTACTTAAGCCACAGGGATCTCATTAAGGATCGGGACACTAACACTGATGGCTTCATTTTGGCCACAACTCTCAGCAGGAAAGCCCCATTCAAAGGTAATTACAAGGAATTGGTGGTGGGGGAGCCCATTATAGCCTTTTGATTTGGTCTCTCAAATATCCTGTTAGACAGATGTAGAAAGGACACCGATCTTTACCTCAAAAGAAGTAAATTGTAGGTTGAAGTGTTAGGTTTCAGTCTCTGTCATGTTGAGGCTTTGAAAAACAGATCTGTGGGTCTAGGAAACCACATACAGAATTCAATTGCTTTGGAGTCCTGTGTGTATTCAAGGATATAAGGAAGTGGATAACTCAATTTGAGACAATTGTTTTTAACTGGCAGTTTTACTGTCGAGTACGGTAAACCCGTTTTGTGTAAGTGGCTCGGGGTTGAAATACAGTCTGGGAAAAGGGCTGTTTCTGGTTCTTCAAGACAGTCTGAAGGCATCTCAAAAGTTAAAATAACATGAAACTTGCCATCTTTCTGTTACACCGCAAATGCTTTTCTCTTCCAAGCGCTTCTGCATATGGGTAAGCATTCCAGCAAAGATGCAGTTACAGTCCAGCACGGGAAAGCAAAGGAGCCTAGTGTTCAGAGTTCGATGAAAGAGCCAGGATGCTAGTCAAAAAGAGAGAAGAGTTCTTATAGAAGCAAAACAGAAAATAGAAATCAAAAAGATCACATGTCAATGTGTGTGTTGGGGTTGGGAGGAAGGTGGATGGTAGCAGAGTGTCATCTTTGATTGAGATAAGAAAGAATATGGTTCTGGGAAAATATACACAAAGAAATAGACTGTGGCTTGAGAGAAAACTGACTTCAGTTGGGTAGGGAAGATTTATTCAGGTTTTGGTGAGGAAACTGGAAAGAACTGTAAAGCTAAAGTCTGTATCCAATTTAAATACCTGTGCAGCTGGGTCTGGGAGCCAAAGTAGTCCCTAGAGCCCCAAGAGGTCTGCATTTTGCTCACAGGACGGCTCTCTTGAGGAAAAAGAAGAAGAATGGGGGGTGTTGCAGTGGGGGAGGGTTCTATAAGTCATTCTGATAGCCCCCACAAAAGTAGCACACAGCCATAAATTGCCTGCTAGACAACCAACAGTTCTGTCTCCATCTGTTCCCCAAACCTGTGCTTACAGATTCTTTATATTCAGGTGTTTTTAAGAAGAATCAGCTTGGAACAAAAGTACTAAATTCAAAACATTCTAAACCACAATTTAAATCTTATTTAAAAGATGAAAGGCTGAAAAGTGTGACTCTTTTCATTTGTTTAGAAATAGTCCTTTCTGACTGGATCCCATCAAGTATATGTTTCACTCTTTCCTTGGTTTGTTCCTCTCTCAAGTGCCATCAGCCCTCATTCAATACAGTCAGTGATTGGACTTTCAGAAGGGATAAAAGTAGTTCTTTAAAATTGCCTCCTTATGTCCTATAGTTGCACCCTTTGACATTCCCTTCCAGAGAAGTGATGTTATCCCCATCCAGAGCACCACTGTAAGTTAGGGACACAGAGGAAAAAAATCACTAGACCCTAGTGAAGTTACACTGATTGGAGCCTCGGGGTGGTCAAGTGGCCTGATTCTCGGAAGCAACAGGCCCTGGTGCACAAAGATCAGGAGCAGGAATTAGGAGATCAGTTTCTAATCCTGCATCTACTTTTAACAGTCTGTGGGGCTTTAATCTCCTCATTGACTTGCTCAGGGCTGCCATCTTCCTGTGCATCAAAGGAGAAGACAAAGCCTAGCTTCTCCTACTTGTGAATAAGATGACAGCTCAAGGTACCGGCCTTTGCTGGGTGACAGGGAACCAGGTCAAAGAGAGAAAGTTGTGACAGCTGCCTTTTTCACTTGATTGCTTAATTTTTAAAATCTTGATCTCTCTCTTCCCTGGGATGCTGAATGGTCTGGACACAGACCACAATACTTTATTTTTTGTTGTTGTTTAAAATTTTTTTTTAACTTATTTATTTTAATTGGAGGTTAATTACTTTACAATATTGTATTGGTTTTGCCATATAATACTTTAAATTTTTATTTGACGTTTGTCTGTTTCTATTAAACAAAAATGTCTACAGCTTGATGAATTTTCACCACATGAACACACCCAGGAAAACCGAACCTAGATCTAGAAACAGAACATTACCAGTACCCAGAACCCCCTCGTGCCCTCTTTAAGTCTCTTTCTTCCCAAGGGTAACCACTAACCTGACTTCTAACACCATATTTAAGTTTTGCCTGTTGGTGGTGGTGGGCAGGGGTGATGGTGATAAAGCTGTCTCTTATACACATCTAGATGTGTATAAGAGACAGACTTTGATGTGTGACTTCTTTTGCTTTGTACGATTTAGTTATGCTATTGCATATAGTAATTTGGGGATTTTGTTTTTTGACTGCACCACGCAGCTTGTGGGATCTTAGTTCCCCAATCAGGGATCCAACCCTGTGGCCCCTGCATTGGAAGGTAGAGTCCTAACCACTGTACCTCCAGGGAATTTCTGCATGTAGTAATATTTTATTTGCATTGCTATATGGTATTTCATGAATTAATATACCACAATTTATTTATTAATTGCCTTATTGATGGGCATTTGGATTGTTTCTAGTTGACGACTATTATGAACAGTTCTATTAGGAACATTTGTGAACAGTTTTTTGCTGAACATATGAATGCAATTCTATTGGGTATATCTAGAAATGGAAGTGCTGAATTGTAAGACATGTGAGTTCTGCTTTAACAGATACTGCCAGTTTTCCAAATTAGTTGTATCATTTTACACTTCTACCAGCCATGTCTGAGGTTTCTGGTTTTTTTTTTTTTTCACATCCTCATGGCTCAGATGGTAAAAATGTGCCTGCGGGAGACCCAGGTTTGATCCTTGGGTCAGGAGGATTACCGGGAGTAAGAAATGACAACCCACTCCAGTAGTCTTGCCTGGAGAATTCCGTGGACAGAGGAGCCTGGCAGGCTACAGTCCATGGGGTCACAGATTCAGACACTACTGAATGACTAGCACTTTCACTTTCAGTATTCATCAATACTTGGTATTGTTTGTCTTTTATATTTGACTATTTTGGTGAGAAAATAGTGGAATGCTTTTCTATCTTAATTTATATTTCCTTGATACTAATGAAGTTGAGCACCTTTTATCATTCATTGGCCATTTGGATATCCTGTTTTGTGAAATACCTTTCATATCTTGAACCTATTCTGTTGGGTTGTCTGACATTTTTATTGGTCTGTGTTCTTTAATTGTAGACATTGGTTGTGTACAAGTTACAAATATCATTTCCCAAATGTTGTCTAAGCATATTGGACCCTGAGGCAAAGGGAAAATCAGTAGATACCTATCTTGATTTTAAATTAGGATATTTTATTCATCATGGATTTTGAAAAAATAATTTTGATTTTTAAAAATACTGCAAATATCTTGTTTTGATTACTAAGGGTTTTTTTTTTTGATGCCCCCTTAAAAATTTGTGTCCAAGCTTAACGCTTTACTAGACCTTCACTTGACATTTCAACTTGCCTCACCCTAGGCCTGGCTGTTATTCTATTCTGTGGCTTGCATTGTCACTGTCTTTATAGTGTTATTTGTTGAAAAGGAGTTCCTAATTTAAACGTAAGTTGATTAAATTATTCAAGATTTTGTTTCATGGTTAGCATCTTTTTAAAAAATTCTGTTAAAAAATTTTTTTCCTACCTAAAATCATGAAAATATTCTCCTATATTTTTTTGAATAGTGCTGTTCAATAGAACTTTCTGCAGTGATAGAACTATTCTCCAGCTATGCTGTACAATATGACAGCCAATATGATGCAGGTATTGAGCACTTGAAATGTGGCCAGTATTTCTGATGTATTGAATTTTAAATTTTATTTATTTATTTATTTTATTAAATATAGATAGTTGTAATCTGAAAACATCATCCACCTGATTTTAGGGTATGCTGTAAGGTCATATTTTAGGGTATGCTGTAAGGTCATATTTCCTTTTTTTCTTCCATATGGATAGCCAATTGACCCAGTATTGTGTACTGAAAAGACTATCAATTCCTTTTATAGTTAGACAATTTTCTGTATGAGTCTGGTTAATCTGGTTCTGGAATGTCCATTTAAAAAATTTATTAAAATTTGTCTTTGTGCCAGTTCCATGCTGTTTCAAATACTGTAGCTACTATAATGAACTTAATACATAATAGAATAAGTTTTTCATATTTCTGGTCTTCCACAAGATTATCTTGACTATTCTTGAACTTCTGCTCTGCATTTCCACATAGATTTTATTTATTGAAGTATAGCTGACATAATGATTTGACAGCACAGTGATCTGACATGTAAATACATTACAAAATGATCACTGTGATAGGTCTAATAACCATCTGTCACCATACAAAGTTATTATAGTATTATTGATTATATTTCTTATGTTGTATATTACATCTTTCATACACGCATGCTAAGTTGCTTCAGCTGTGTCCAAATCTTTGCAACCCTGTGGATTGTAGCCTGCCAGGCTCCTCTGTCCATGGGATTCTCAAGGCAAGAATACTGGAGTGGGTTGCCATGCCCTCCTCCAGGGAATCTGCCTGACCCAGGGATTGAACCCAAATCTCTTCTGTCTTCTGCACTGGCAGGCAGCTTCCTTACCACTAGTGTCATATTACTGGGAAGCCCATATTATTTATATCTGATGGTTTATTTATTTTATAACTGAAAGTTAGTGCCTCTTAATCTCTTTCATCTATTTCACCAACCCCCCCTAACATTCTCCCCTATGGTAATAACCAGTTTGTTCTCTGTATCCACGTCTGTTTCTGTTTTCTTATTTTTTTATATAATTTTATTTATTTTTGGCTGTGCTGGGTCTTTGTTGCTGCGTGGGCTTGCCTCTAGTTGCAGTGAGTGGAAGCTACTCTCTAGTTTTGGTGCACAGTCTTCTCACTGGAGTTTATTCTCTTTTCTTGGTGTTGTTTTGGCTTTTTTATTTTATTTGTTTTTAATTAGAGGATAATTGCTTTGCAGTGTTGTTTTGCTTTCTGCCATACATCAACTTTAATCAGCCATAAGTATATATTTGTTCCCTGCCTCTTAAACCTCCCTCCCACAGTGGCTCCTCTCATTGTAGAGGCCAAACTCTAGAGTACAGGCTCAATAGTTGTGGCACATAGGCTGAGTTGCTCCATGGCATGCGGGATCCTCCTAGACCAGGAATTGAACCCTTGTCTCCTGCATTAGCAGGGAGATTCTTTACCACTAAGTCACCAGGGAAGCCCTTGTTTTGTTTTATTTTAATTCCACGTGTAAGTGAAAATATATGGTATTTGTCTTTTTTTGTCTGACTTTTTTCACTTAGCATAATACCCTCCCTGTTGTGGCAGATGGCAAGATTTCATTCTTATTTATAGATGAGTGATATTCCATTGTGTATATATACCATAAGGTCTTTATCCATTCATAAATCAATGAATATTTAGATTGCTTCTATATCTTGGCTGTTGTAAATAATGCTACAGTGAATATTATTGTTCAATAAACATGTATTGTTCATATACAATTTGAATTAGTGGTTTTGTTTTCTTTTGTTTTTCACCCAGAAGTGGAATTGCTAGATCATATGGTAGTTCTATTTTTAATTTTTTGAAGGACCTTGATACTGTTTTCCATGGTGACTGTATCAATTTATATTCCCACTTAGCAGTGCACTAAGGTTCTCTTTTCTCATATCCTTACCAATCATTATTTGCTGTCTTTTTGATGGCAGTGATTCTGACAGGTGTGAGGTATATCTCATTGTGGTTTTGATTTCCATTTCCTTGATGATTAGTGATTTTGAGCATCTTTTCCTGTATCTGTTGGCCATCTGTATGTCTTTCTTGGAAAAGTGTCTACTTAGGTCCTCTGACCATACTAAGGTTCTCTTTTCTCATATCCTTACCAATCATTATTTGCTGTCTTTTTGATGGCAGTGATTCTGACAGGTGTGAGGTATATCTCATTGTGGTTTTGATTTCCATTTCCTTGATGATTAGTGATTTTGAGCATCTTTTCCTGTATCTGTTGGCCATCTGTATGTCTTTCTTGGAAAAGTGTCTACTTAGGTCCTCTGACCATTTTTTATTTTATTTTACTTGTATATATTTTCATTTTGGCTGAGTTGAGTCTTTGTTTCGGTGCATGAGCTTTCTCCAGTTGCACCTCACAGGGACTACTCTGGTTGCAGTGCGCAGCCTTCTCTTATTACAGAGCATGGGCTCTAGAGTGCACAGGTTCAGCAGCTGCAATGCATGGGCTTAGTTGCCCAATGGCATGTGGGATCTTAGTCCCTCAATCAGAGATTGAACTCATATCCCCCACTGGAAGGTGAATTCTTAACCACTGGACCACTGGGGTCCTCTGAGGACCCAGGTCTTCTGATTTTTTTTTTTTTTAATGATTGGGTTGTTTGGATTTTTTGATATTGTGTGGTTTGAGTTCTTTGTATACTTTGAATATTAACCCCTTATCAGATATACTGTTTGCCAATATCTTATCCCATTTAGCAGGCTGCCTTTTTTGCTTTGTTGATAGTTTCCTTTGCTGTACAAAGGGAAAGTCTTTTCAGTTTGATGTAGTCTGATTTGGTTTTTTTTTGCTTTTGTTTTCCTTGCCTGAAGAAAGTGAAAGTATTAGTCATTCAGTCCTGTCCAACTATTTTTCAGCCTCATGGACTGTAGCCCACCAGGCTCCCCTGTCCATGGAATTCTCCAGGCAAGAATACTGGACTGAGTAGCCATTCCCTTCTCTAGGGAATCTTCCCTACCCAGAGAACAAACCTGGGTCTCCCACATTAGCAGGCAGATTTTTTACCATCTGAGCCACCAGGGAATCCTCCTTGCCTGAAGAGGCAGTTCCAAAAAAAAAATCTTACTAAGTTCAGTGTCAAAAAGTTCATCATCTGTGTTTTCTTTTAGGAATTTTGTGGTTTTGGGTAAGTCTTTAATCCATTTTGAGTTTATTTCTGTATATGGTATAAGAAAATGATCCAGTTTAATTCATTTGCATACAACTGTCTTGTTTTCCAATATCACTTACTGTAGAAGCTCTCTTTCCCCCCATTGTATATCCTTGCCTCCTTTCAGTTCAGTTCGGTTCCCTTCAGTCATAAAGTCATGTCCGACTCTTTGCCACCCCATGGACTACAGCATGCCAGGCCTGCCTGTCCATCACCAACTCCTGGAGTTTACCCAAACTCATGTTCATTGAGTCACTGATGCTATTCAACCATCTCATCCTCTGTCGTCCCCTTCTCCTCCCACCTTCAATCTTTCCCAGCATCAGGGTCTTTTCTAATGAGTCAGTTTTTTTTTTTTTT
>SJYX01015847.1:0-33017 GCA_006410675.1 Oreotragus oreotragus
GAGATTAGTTGTTTGTCAGTTGCTTCATTTGCTATTATTTTCTCCCATTCAGAGGGTTGTAGAATTTTTAAGAAATCAAGTAGTTTTTAAAAAACTAAAACACATTAAATGAATAAAATTAAAACTTAACTATAATACTACCTCACCCCAGCTATTATTTTATTATATTTTAGTTTTATCTCTTCTGATATTTCTATATGCATATAAATGCATTTTTCTGAAAATAAAATTTTCTGCATATATTGCTTTGCTACCTTTTTTGCTAAGTTCACTATAGAGAATACTTGTGCATATTTTTATTCTTGAGTAAATTCTGGTGAAAAGGGTTTCTGTATTAAAATGAGTATATATATTTTAGACTTTTGCAAATTATTGTCCAGAGTGTTGTATCAACATATTTTCTCATCAACAATATGTGAGAACATTTTATATTCTCACCCTAAAATATTCTATTACCTTTAGAAAAATCTTTAGCATTTTAATAAGCTAAAATGATGCTTTGTTATGTTTTATAATGATTTCCTTTTTAAAATAAGCATAATTTTCCTAGGTTGATTGATGCTTTATGCTTTTTAATTTTCTGAATTATCTAGATATTGTTAATGTCTATTTTTTCTATTATGTTCATCTTTATGTTTATTTGTAGGAAAGTTATTATATATTAAAGATATGTTACAATGTTTAAAACTAGTGTGTCTTGCCATTTCAATTGTTCAGAGTATTTTTCTCTATGTAAAGTTTAAGTTTTTATGACATCAAATATAATTTTTAAAAAAATTTATGATCTCTGAAAGAAAGTGAGGTCACTCAGTCGTGTCTGACTCTTTGAGACCCCATGGACTGTAGCCTACCAAGCTCCTCCATCCATAGGATTCTCCAGGCAAGAATACTGGAGTGGGTTGCCATTTCCTTCTCCAGGGGATCTTCCTGACCCAGGGATCGAACCTGGGTTTCCCACATTGGAGGGAGATGCTTTAACCTCTGAGCCACCAGGGAAGCCCGTTATTATGTTCATCTTTATGTTTATTTGTAGGAAAGTTATTATATATTAAAGACACGTTAAAATGTTTAAAACTAGTGTGTCTTGCCATTTCAATTGTTCAAAGTATTTTTCTCTATGTAAAGTTTAAGTTTTTATGACATCAAATACAATTTTTTAACAAAAAATTTATGATCTCTGAACATGGCCAGAAGATATTTGTTACTGTTTTTCACTTGCAAATAACAACCACTTGTTTATTAGTCTTAATGAGATGATTGTCTTCCTTTTGTTCATATATTTTCACAATCATCATCTGGGTCAAGATACAAATCAACCTCTCTTAGAATCATCACTGTTCTTCTACTCAGACATCCCCTCACTCCCAAAGACTCTGATTTTCTATCACAATAAACTATCTTTCTTGATTAAAAAAAATATTGAGATATAATTGACATAACATTACATTAGTTTCAGGTATACAAAATAATGATTTGGTATTTGTATATATTGCAAAATGACCACCACAATAAATTTAGTTATCATGTCACCATGCATAGACATAACGATTTTTTCCCTTGTGATGAGGACTTTTACCATATACTGTTAGAAATATTCAAACGTGCAATACAGTATGTTTGCACCCTACATCTTCATGAGTTATTTATTTTATAACTGGAAGTTTGATTGACTTGATTGAATGTTAAAATTAACTCTGCATTCCTGGAATCAACCCTTCTTTCTCATTATGTATTATCCTTTTTGTATATGGTTGTATTTAAATAGCTAAAATTCTGTTAAAAGCTTTTCCATCTATGCTCGTTAGTAACAATGGTCTAAAGTTTTCTTTTCTTTAGTCTAGTTTTGATATCAGGTAATTCTGGCTTCATAGAATGAGTTTGGAATTATTTCCTTATCTTGTTTTCTGGAAGAGCTGGTGATTTATATTGGCAATCTATCAGGTTTTTGCTTTGTGTATTTTGAAACTATACTGGCAAAAAAGGAAAATCTCAGAAAGTATATATATATATGTGGGTGAACATAAAAGACATTTCAAAAAGAGAAATGCAACAAAATAACAATGCTTTGTGAAGTTTATAACACATGGAAGTCTTATATATGACAATAATACCAAAAGGCAGAGGGGGTAGTGAAAATGTTTGTGATTATCATAAAATATTCAAGGTAAACTATAATAAATCAGGTGTGCATATTTTAACATCTAGTGTAATCATTATAAATAATACAAAAAGATATAGCTAAGAAAACCAATCAAAGAAATACGATGAATAAAAACAATCTTTGCTTAATTTGAAAAAAAGTAAAGAAGATAGAAGAACAGATTAGATAATTTGAAAGTAGCTGAATTGTAGAGCTAATCCCACTTTATCAATGATTACATTTGCTATAAGTGGCCTAAGCATTCCAATTAAAAGAGATTATTAAACTGGATTAATACACTTGTGTTCACACATACATTACCCAAATATATACTATTAACAAAAGACACCCTTCAACTATAAAGACATAGGTAGTTTGAAATCAAAAGAATGGGGGAAAAGATGTCATGCAATCACTATAACCTGAGAGATGTTTTGACTACATCCTTTTCAAAAATGAAACTTTCTTATAGGAAGAGAGGAAGAGGTGAGATGAAAAATAGAGAAGATGGATGAGAGAAAGGGTTTGGAAATTTAGAGGCGAAAATAATGGAGACAGGAGAAGAAAGGAATAGGAGGTAGAAAAGAAAAGTGAAGGCTATAATAAGATGGAGAAAGTTACTGCTATAAATTTCACAAGTAAGTTCTCTTTGGGTTCAAGTTTCTGGAAGCCCCAGTTCCCAATTTCTGACAGTTCTTTCTAGCATGGACCACTCCCTAACCCATACCTTTCCATTATTCTATATATTACATTTTCTAATGCCCAACTTTTTTTTTTTTTTTGATCAGCAAAAGGACCTCTGCTCAGTTAGGAAATGTAGTATTAAAATGCTTTCAATGCATGAGTACCATTAATTACTTCGATTACCTGCATTTTCCTTGGGGGATGCTAAGGAGCTTCTCCTTGGGAATGCTAAGTACTCCATTCCAGACCCCATGGCCAACACCCTCTCTGCTGAGGGACTGATTTAACAGGGGACTGCTCCACTACACACATTATGAAATGAACTTCATGAGGTTTTATATTTGAAATGACCATGAGGCTTCGATCACTGGCAGCACAAATCTGCAAAAATATGTGACAAGATTGGGTGCAGTTCATCCAAGAACAAGGCAACTCTCAATTTAAGGCCTTAGATGAGATTTATAAACATTTCTACGGAAAAAAAGAAACCATTTCAGATTGTCATTCCTGGATTGGCCTCAAAATAAAGAAGTATTTTGTAGGATTTTAAAACTATCCTTACAATGGAGTCAGTGGCTTGAATTTTGTCTATTGAATGTTTGGCAATATTTAGTGGATTTAAATGCACACATTTTTTATGATGACTGGACCATAATGTGGCTAATTATTTCCCCCTCTCCCTGACAAATATGTAAACATTTTCCAAGGCTGTAGGAGTTGGGAATAGCAAATACATAGTGCATATGCTGTGTTTTTCCTCTTCATGGCCAGCTTTGAAAATTAAGCAGGCCCTCTTTCCCTAGCTCCTTCGAGTCTTTCTTCATACATCACCTGAGCTGCACCACGCATCATGTAAGCCTGGCTATGCAGTTTCTTAGCTTTTGAGTGTCTATGTGCCACCATCTCCTTCAATAATCATAGATTCTCTCTCAGAATAATACTAAATTTGATTTTTCAGAAAACAATTAAATGCATCAAGTGAATGCATAGGATTATTATAACATGCAATTACCAAAATTTTTATAAATCTGTAATACAGTAATAAATTTGCCCTTTAATTAAGAAGTATTAAGAAACTAAAATGACATCTGCCAATGAGTTTTCATAAAAGTTACCAGGTTTGAACACAGCACTGAGCATAAATAATTCCTCTATACAGTTATGACATGATACAAAAAAATCTGTAATTTATACTGTTGACAAAGTCACAGATACTTTTTCCCCCATCCAAGTGAACCCTAGGTTAAGAATCCTAGGAGGGTAATGTGACTGAGGGGTGATGAAATTTGAAACCTACTGATTTTTAACAAAAATGTAAGCAACTAGTAGACTATTAGAGACCAAGAGAATTAAGTGTTTAGGGCATAAGAATTTCTCATAGAAAGAAATAGGTAAAAAAAATTGAAGTTCCATATTAAAGATTAGTATTAATGATTGGGGCTTCCCTGGTGGCTCAGAGGATAAAGCATCTGCCTGTAATGCAGGAGACCCAGGTTCGATCCCTAGGTTGGAAAGATCCCCTGGATTAGTGAGATCAGTATAAATAGATCCATTTCAGGCCTCTATTGCTTTTTATCATTCTTTACTTTGTTTTTCTTTCCTACTTTGATGAAAGGAGACATGCCTTTCCATACCAAAGTTGTGGTCTTAATAGAAGCCAAAATCTTAATATGGAACATGCTTTGGGATTTGTGGGCATACAGAGTATAACAATAAAAATGACATATATCCTAAATGTTGGCTAGATCTATATTGAAAAAAAAAAAGAAAGAAAGAAATTTTCCTTCCTGGCCCTGGAGAATCCCAGGGATGGCGGAGCCCAATGGGCTGCCGTCTATGGGGTCGCACAGAGTCGGACACGACTGGAGCGACTTAGCAGCAGCAGCAGCAGGCCCTGGAAGATGGTTTCAATATTTGAATTTCTGTGTAGACCAACACCAAGTTGGATACAACAAGCGTTGTATCATGAGGTCCTTTCTGTCTGTTGGGCATTAACAATCACCTCTCAGAAGGATGGACCTGTGGCCCATGGGTTTGTATATCGTTTGATCCTTTTAAAGAAAAATCAAAGGGTGAAAACCCCAGAATAGAATTCAGAGTCATGGCCAGACCTCCTCTGACATCAGATCCTCTTTTTTCTTCTCTTGTAAATTGTTACTAAGGCAACACCTTCTGTTTGTGAAATTGGCCTTTACCATACTTTACTATACATCATTCAGACTTCCGTGGTGGCTCAGATGGTAAAGAATCTGCCTGCAATGTGGAGGACCTGTTTCGATCACTGGGTTGGGAAGATCCCCTGGAGGAGGGCACGACAACCCACTCCAGTATTCTTCCCTGGAGAATCCCCATGCACAGAGAAACCTGGTGAGCTGCAGTCCATGGGGTCACGAGTCAGACCCAACTGAGCGGCTAAGCACAACAGGGCAGAGCACACACATGATTCAGATGTGAAGATGAACCAGTAGGAATGGTGACGCTGTCAAGTAGATTGAGAACACCTGACTATTAAGAAAACTGTGGAAAGCAAGGATAATATCCTTTTAAGGAAAAAAAAAAAAAAAAACTTTCAGAAGGAAGAAATTCAGAAGAGGATATAATTCAGCAACCAAACAAGTCATGTCAAGTTTTAAAAAGTACAATTTAGAAAATGAATGGTTAGAAANTTTAAGAAAAAAAAAAAAAAAAAACTTTCAGAAGGAAGAAATTCAGAAGAGGATATAATTCAGTAACCAAACAAGTCATGTCAAGTTTTAAAAAGTACAATTTAGAAAATGAATGGTTAGAAATTCAGTCGGGCATGTTCATCAGCAAAATGTTATAACATTTGAAACCGTATCCGCTGTAGGAGTCAGGCAGGGCCTATCATTACTGGTGTAGAAGGGCATACTTTCTTAGCTATTTTAATTCTCTTAAAACAAAAATAATTTGTTTTCCACTTTTTTATTTTTTTCCCCATTGAAACTGAGAAGATATAGATGGAAGGTGAGTGATTCAATTAATTTTCTTCATCTAGGAGAAAGGTTATTAGATGTTATACAGTTATAGCCATAATAAAAATCATATGTGATATGGGCGATTTTATATGATTATTGGTAAACCTCATAGTCTTTCAAGAGAAAGTTGACTCTTGAAATGCAAAATATGTACTGTTACAAACCATTTGAGAAATTCTGCTGGAAGTATTTTTTTAATTGAGTGAAGTGACACATATCATTGATTCATATACAGGAAAGCCTTGCCAAGTCAACCACAGTTTACCACACCACAGAAGTTTTCACTAGCCTCGTCCTGCCAATGCAGTGCATCCCCAAGGAGACCAATGTGTAGACCACAGCGGCTCCCTCAGTTCACAGATCCAGGCTTCCCACAGGCAGACAGTATGCTGGGGGCAGCGGGCATGATTCTTTGCGAGGCAGCACCCGTCGATGACACTGTGCATACTGACATTGACCGCTCGCTCCAGTCCATACACCTGGAAAGGCAGGAGGAGGAAGGGCCATCACTAGGATGTGGCTTCTCCAACACCACCCCAGCTCTCTCCACCTAAAGCACTCATTCAAGCCAGTCCCTGGCAACTGTGCTCCAACATTCACTGCCAATCTCCCAGGGGGCATTCTCCTAATTGCCTCGTTTTCCATTGAGCATCTGAAATTTTCTCTATAGTAAGAAAAGGAGAAAGAGAGTTTCTGCCAGTCCCAACTCAACCTTCCTTCCATGCAGATCTGGAAGTCCGCCCGCAGAAGCTGTTTCCAGCTGGCTTTGCTTTGATCTCACTCTCTGCAGAGGCATGCCGGCTCCGTACCATTCACACCTGGGTGAGGCACCTCGACCAGTTGACAGGGTAACCTAAGAGGGAAGTTCAGTGTCGTAATCCGCGGCTTCTGTGTGTGTGTGTGTGTGTGTGTGTGTGATTTCTGAGCAGAGAGGATGGGGCAAGCAGGTGAGTACAAAGCCTTTTGTGAGTCACCCATCTGTATTGTGCTGCTTGGGCCTTGCCTTGCTAAGCACAACTTAGAGCTTTTGTTGGGGAGCCCAAGTTGCCTTCCATTAAACCACAGGCTGAGCTTAAGGATCATTTATTCAAGCAGCATGGCCTCTCTTCACTGAGGCAAGTGAACCTCTTACATTTCAGTAACTCTCCCACCAGCGAAACGCAAGCCCTTCCGCAGGACCAGTGTCCTGAGAGCAGAGAGCCTCACTGCCCTGTGGGCTGTGCTGAGACAGGAGGGGATGAATAGGATCCAAGCGGCATTGTTTCTAGCCTCGCCACACACTGGCCCTTGGGGTAATATGATAATCCCTGAAGGCTAGCCTGGGGAGGAGGCCTCTGCATACCTCACTCAGGGATCAACTTCTGACCTCCTGGCTCCCACTCCCCCCAAGCCCCCACCCAAATGATTTTGTTTAAAATGCTAGCTGCTCTTCCATGAATTCTTCTTTAGTTAAGGGGTTTGGCTCCTGTGTGAGTTACTGTGGTTTGAAAAGAGAAAGGAAAAATAAGTCAGAGCATCTGGGTTTAGCCAAGATCCAATGCCTAATCATGGAGAAGTGGAAAGAAGCTGGACATGGCAAATAGAGGAGCAGGGAGAAGAGGTTTATGGACATGCTCTTTCACACCGCCCAGATCATGACTTGTTGATAGTAAAATTGTTTAGAAGTGTTTTTTTGTGTGTCTGAATTTCTCTGGGAGCTGGATAAGAAGAAGATGCATTCTGATGGTAGTCAGCATCTTCTTTGGGTTTTCAAACCCTTTAAGGGGATTCTTAGGAGCTCTGGAACTGCTTCTCTGACAATCCAAAAACAGGTCACAGGGCTGGGTTGCTCAGACACAGGTTTAAGCTGCTTGGTTTTGCAGTGAAAATGAACGGGTTTTGTTTGTGATTTAGCTGGCATTTCCCAGTGCTGTCACTGGCTGATCAACAGGAAAACAAAATATTAACTGAGTGCCCAAAGCAGTTTAAAGTTTTACTTTCGTCCCAGTTACTCAGTCTTGAAGGGAGGACAGAGACTTTTACACAGAAATGCTCAGTCTCTGGAAAGTCTCCTCTTCCCCAGGTTTCTCTCCTTTCAGTGGTGTCTGGCTCTGTGGATCTCTAGGAGGAGATGGCCCTGGCCTCTGGCTCACCGAGTAGTGACGTGTAGCAGCGTGCTCCTGGGCACCGTCCCGTGACCCCTGGGTACCCTTTCCTTATGGGCTCATATCTGTAGATGGAAAGTGCATGGCTTCTTTGAGTTTGGAATGCCCCCACAGAGCCAGGGCCACCCTCTTCTTGCTGATTTGGCTTCCTCATAGCTCTCATGGGCTGTGGAGCATCACCCTCCTGCCTCACCCTGCCTCTGCCTTGTCCCATAAAGTCCCTGGCAATCCCTTCTCCTTGCTCAGGGTAGGGGCCACCTGGGGGTTCAGATCAGCTCAGAAGTGAAGTCCAGGGTTTCTCTGTTACCTTGATGCCCTGTCCCAGTGGGGTCTAGCTCAGGAGGTGTCTGGCAGCCAGAGAGGAGCAGCTTGAAATCTGTGTTACCTCGAGTGCCTCCCAGCCTTGGGAACAAAGCCTAGAGGGGCAGTCAGGAAACATGTTCTGTTACCACTTTCTCCTCCCTAGATTTCCCCTTGTCTTCCTCAGGAAGGAGATGAAAGAACACGATTTTCCTTTATCCCTTTCTTCCACTTGACTCTAGTTAAGCCTTAAACAAGCGTACTTGGGACATCAACTCATATTTACAGAAAGTCATTAGCTGGTCTTTTCAGGATCGCTCTCAATATATGAAAGGAGAGAAAGGAATTTAGTTAAACTTCTCTTTCCACAAAACCTGATTTTTAAGCCTAAAAATCTCTCTAAGAAGTAAAATTTCACCTGCTCCTGCAATGGGGAGCTTGACCTCCAGGATAAAAAATTTGCAATGAAATATTCACTAAAGGAAAATGTAAAGATCGTAAGTTTAATATTTGCTGGTGCATTTTCAGTACTTAAATCTCAGGTGGCCAGGACTGCTGCACTGTCTAGCTCGAGGGGGCTGAGACTGGTGCTCACTGCAACATCTGGCATAGAGCTGCTGAAAGCGGAGGATTCCCAGAGGGAGAAAATCTTTCTGGAATGAGAGGTCAATCGAATTCTTAACCATGGTCTTCTAACATTGTTTGCTCCTGTAATAGCGGAGTAACCAGAAAAAGGAGAGTTTCATTTAAGTTAAATGGCAGAAAGCTACAGGTGAAATATATTTTGACTATTCTGTTGCTTGACCTTCTTCACCAAGAATGTTTTCACATGACACCAGTAACCACAAAGGTTCCGTATTTCATCTTTGAGGATAAGCTTCTGATGTTCTGTGTTACTGTCCTCTGCTTGAGTGAATAGTCTTTCTGTGCTCCAGGTTTCCTTTAGTAGTTTTCCATGAAATTTTAAAATAAACATAACAATNGTGTGTGTGTGTGTGTGTGTGTGTGTGTGTGTGTGTGTGATTTCTGAGCAGAGAGGATGGGGCAAGCAGGTGAGTACAAAGCCTTTTGTGAGTCACCCATCTGTATTGTGCTGCTTGGGCCTTGCCTTGCTAAGCACCACTTAGAGCTTTTGTTGGGGAGCCCAAGTTGCCTTCCATTAAACCACAGGCTGAGCTTAAGGATCATTTATTCAAGCAGCATGGCCTCTCTTCACTGAGGCAAGTGAACCTCTTACATTTCAGTAACTCTCCCACCAGCGAAACGCAAGCCCTTCCGCAGGACCAGTGTCCTGAGAGCAGAGAGCCTCACTGCCCTGTGGGCTGTGCTGAGACAGGAGGGGATGAATAGGATCCAAGCGGCATTGTTTCTAGCCTCGCCACACACTGGCCCTTGGGGTAATTTGATAATCCCTGAAGGCTAGCCTGGGGAGGAGGCCTCTGCATACCTCACTCAGGGATCAACTTCTGACCTCCTGGCTCCCACTCCCCCCAAGCCCCCACCCAAATGATTTTGTTTAAAATGCTAGCTGCTCTTCCATGAATTCTTCTTTACTTAAGGGGTTTGGCTCCTGTGTGAGTTACTGTGGTTTGAAAAGAGAAAGGAAAAATAAGTCAGAGCATCTGGGTTTAGCCAAGATCCAATGCCTAATCATGGAGAAGTGGAAAGAAGCTGGACATGGCAAATAGAGGAGCAGGGAGAAGAGGTTTATGGACATGCTCTTTCACACCGCCCAGATCATGACTTGTTGATAGTAAAATTGTTTAGAAGTGTTTTTTTGTGTGTCTGAATTTCTCTGGGAGCTGGATAAGAAGAAGATGCATTCTGATGGTAGTCAGCATCTTCTTTGGGTTTTCAAACCCCTTAAGGGGATTCTTAGGAGCTCTGGAACTGCTTCTCTGACAATCCAAAAACAGGTCACAGGGCTGGGTTGCTCAGACACAGGTTTAAGCTGCTTGGTTTTGCAGTGAAAATGAACGGGTTTTGTTTGTGATTTAGCTGGCATTTCCCAGTGCTGTCACTGGCTGATCAACAGGAAAACAAAATATTAACTGAGTGCCCAAAGCAGTTTAAAGTTTTACTTTCGTCCCAGTTACTCAGTCTTGAAGGGAGGACAGAGACTTTTACACAGAAATGCTCAGTCTCTGGAAAGTCTCCTCTTCCCCAGGTTTCTCTCCTTTCAGTGGTGTCTGGCTCTGTGGATCTCTAGGAGGAGATGGCCCTGGCCTCTGGCTCACCGAGTAGTGACGTGTAGCAGCCTGCTCCTGGGCACCGTCCCGTGACCCCTGGGTACCCTTTCCTTATGGGCTCATATCTGTAGATGGAAAGTGCATGGCTTCTTTGAGTTTGGAATGCCCCCACAGAGCCAGGGCCACCCTCTTCTTGCTGATTTGGCTTCCTCATAGCTCTCATGGGCTGTGGAGCATCACCCTCCTGCCTCACCCTGCCTCTGCCTTGTCCCATAAAGTCCCTGGCAATCCCTTCTCCTTGCTCAGGGTAGGGGCCACCTGGGGGTTCAGATCAGCTCAGAAGCGAAGTCCAGGGTTTCTCTGTTACCTTGATGCCCTGTCCCAGTGGGGTCTAGCTCAGGAGGTGTCTGGCAGCCAGAGAGGAGCAGCTTGAAATCTGTGTTACCTCGAGTGCCTCCCAGCCTTGGGAACAAAGCCTAGAGGGGCAGTCAGGAAACATGTTCTGTTACCACTTTCTCCTCCCTAGATTTCCCCTTGTCTTCCTCAGGAAGGAGATGAAAGAACACGATTTTCCTTTATCCCTTTCTTCCACTTGACTCTAGTTAAGCCTTAAACAAGCGTACTTGGGACATCAACTCATATTTACAGAAAGTCATTAGCTGGTCTTTTCAGGATCGCTCTCAATATATGAAAGGAGAGAAAGGAATTTAGTTAAACTTCTCTTTCCACAAAACCTGATTTTTAAGCCTAAAAATCTCTCTAAGAAGTAAAATTTCACCTGCTCCTGCAATGGGGAGCTTGACCTCCAGGATAAAAAATTTGCAATGAAATATTCACTAAAGGAAAATGTAAAGATCGTAAGTTTAATATTTGCTGGTGCATTTTCAGTACTTAAATCTCAGGTGGCCAGGACTGCTGCACTGTCTAGCTCGAGGGGGCTGAGACTGGTGCTCACTGCAACATCTGGCATAGAGCTGCTGAAAGCGGAGGATTCCCAGAGGGAGAAAATCTTTCTGGAATGAGAGGTCAATCGAATTCTTAACCATGGTCTTCTAACATTGTTTGCTCCTGTAATAGCGGAGTAACCAGAAAAAGGAGAGTTTCATTTAAGTTAAATGGCAGAAAGCTACAGGTGAAATATATTTTGACTATTCTGTTGCTTGACCTTCTTCACCAAGAATGTTTTCACATGACACCAGTAACCACAAAGGTTCCGTATTTCATCTTTGAGGATAAGCTTCTGATGTTCTGTGTTACTGTCCTCTGCTTGAGTGAATAGTCTTTCTGTGCTCCAGGTTTCCTTTAGTAGTTTTCCATGAAATTTTAAAATAAACATAACAATAAATGCTATGCTTAATTGTAAACTTTGAAAGGATGACATGTTCAAGTTCCATTTATGAGATGAACTGCCTTTCCCCACTTACTGAAATATCACCTTAGTTATATATTAAATGTGGTTTATATTAGGATTTATTCCTCTTCACTCTTTTTAAATTTTTATTTGTCTATTCCAAGACCATAGTCTTTTGTTAACTATACCTTTCTATAATGTGTTTGTGTCTGAGAAAACAAGTTCCCCCTTCAATAGTTTCAATGACCACAGAGAAATGTATGGAAGAACACCTACCAGGCTGTCCACTTTAGTTCATGAGAGGCAAGATGAGGAGGTACTGGAGAGGCAGTAAAGATGGAAAGAGTGGAGAGAAAGAATGGGGGAAAAAAAGATTCAGGATAAGTGCTACCCATGGAAAAAAATCACAGGTGAGATAAAATCCCACCCAGATACTTTGCTTCCTCCTACTCCATAGAGGATGATGGTATGAATATTAGCAGTGTAATACATACCACCATCATGATCATATCCAAAAGAACATCATTGCAGACCTGCAGTAGTGGATAAGGCCCTTGAGAATGTGGCTGAGATCTCTGGCTTAATATCTATGGAGTGAGTTTGAGCACTGAATTCAGAGGTGAATGTAACTGGTACAAAATGACCCTCTGAAAGGAGGATCTTATTTTCTCCAAAACGATGGGCCATGCTAAATTGTTAACAGTGGTGTTATACACCATTTTGGAAGGTCAACTATCCTGATCAACCTAACTCACTGTTGCACGTTTGTATTGCTCTCTAAGGGCACAAAGAGAAAACTGTTTCTGGAAAAAGCATGGATTTTTCCCTTGAGTGAAAGGATCCTTTCTGCCTCAGGAGTTTTTATTTACACCAGCTTTCCCAAAGGTCTCTCCATCTGCTCCTTCTTTCCCATAGAATCAGTTAACGTTCTTTGTTGAGAGTACAGATTTACATAATTGGCTCTTCCTGACTGGAATGGATGTATTGTAAACCACTTTGGGAAGCATGTAGTGGAAGACCCACACTGTAGACTTCTAGAAGCTTCATTATTATTTTTCCTTTCTTGTCCTCTCTCTTATTTCTGATCTTTCTTAGTCTTTATGATTTTTTCCCTTGGTTTAGTTAACTTGAAACCATTCTCTGTGAAACTATTATAGACCTTTAGCCTACATAATCAGAACCTTTGTTTAATGTATAGATCCTTTGTTAAAAGAATTGCATGGAAAAATTTAATGAGGTCATTTTAGTGAAGTAGTTAGCAGTCATTTTGTATGCAAACCTTAATTTGGGAAGTTGGGAGATGTTTGCAGAAATAAGATGATGTAGAAAAATCCAAATGCCCACATTTTTTTTTCTTTTTTGCATCATCTATTAATATAGAATATCTACATTGCTTCTACTACGGTATTTTATGTATAGCTTTCCTTGAACAAAAGTTGAGAACATAGACTGTATTAATTTATATTGACTTTATGAATGTTTAAATTAAAAATCATCATATTTGCATGAACTAGACCTCTGGATTTTTAACACACACACAAAATGCTGAGAATGATGTATGGGATGAAAATTTGAAATTGTATACATTTAGCTTTAAAGTAGAGCTGCCACCACCTTCTGAAAATACAAAAGATTTATTTTGCCTCTTGTTCAGCTCTCTTCTGAGTTTTCACACAAAAACTTCTTAATTGGCTATCAGAGAATAATATCTACATCTCCTCCTTAGATTTCCTAAGTATTTTACCAGAAGGTTCAGGAGAAACAAGAGAGGCATATAGTCAACAATATAATTGTTTTATAGACACAAGATTTGATTCCACATGTGTTGTTGTGATACTAAGGGAAAAGATTCTTTCATGTTTTTCTAAAACTGATCTCAATTTAAGATGAAAAGACAGTTCTAAAATTTAAGATTATTTTACTATCAGGGAGAGACAACAAAAACTGCATTTTTATCAAAATTGTAGGCTATGTTTTCTTTTTAAATCAAGCTTAAAAAGCCATTCCCAAGTTTTAGCACAGAAGCCCACAAAGGGTAGGGGCAATATTTATTTAGCAAGGGTGGTTAATAATTGTCTTAATCTGACCTTATTATTGTTTTAGTGCAAAGTGAAGATTGTTATAAATTGAAGGAAAAATGTGTTTCTGAACACCTTAAAAATTAAAAAAGCAAAAGCAACCTTTTGAATTTAGTTCAAAAATTTTTGAAATGAGTAAGACATAGTGAGAAAACTACATGATAGAAACATATTTATGAACTTATTATCTATAATAGTTTCTTGAAATACTTCCCTTTTTTCTCTCCTATCTTTCAGTTTGATAGCTAGGCAGGGTTCATTGTTTCCTAGATGCTTTTTAGATTGAAAATTCCAAAGGCCCAAGATTTAAGGGAAACAGGTGGTATGGATTTGAAGATGGTGGTGGTGATTTTCTCGGAAAATAGAAAATATTTCCTTGGTCTGAGGAGGAGCTGCTGCTTGCTGCCAAGTCGCTTCAGTGGTGTCCGACTCTGTGCAACCTCACAGACGGCAGGCAGCCCACCAGGCTCCCCCGTCCCTGGGATTCTCAAGGGAAGAACACTGGAGTGGGTTGCCATTTCCTTCTCCAATGCATGAAAGTGAAAAGTGAAAATGAAGTCGCTCAGTTGTGTCCGACCCTCAGTGACCCCATGGACTGCAGCCCACCAGGCTCCTCCATCCATGGGATTTTCCAGGCAAGAGTACTGGAGTGGGGTGCCATTGCCTTCTCCCTGAGGAGAGAGACCCTGTATTTGAGACAGAGGGGCCCTGGACTCTGATTCCTGGATGGCCCCATGAAAAGACTCAGGGACAGCAGAGAGGAGCTTTAAATCCATTATGGGTACACTCTAGTAAGATCATAAATTGCCACTCCACACACAAGCATCAAAATGGTTCCCATGTCTTCCCTGAGTAGAGATTCTTCAGAAGTAGTGGAGAACACTCGGTCTTAAAAAAGCCGAACAGATGGCAAAGAGGGCTGTCTAAACTACTGTTGGGATCAATCTGCCCACCTCCAAAGATAATGAATAGTTTAGTACATGCCAGTTTAGACAAAAATCTTCAAGAATAGGAAGAATGTTGCATACTCCACTGTGCGATCATACTTGGCCAGTCCTCTATGTATGCCTGCATACTCAGTCACGTCTGACTCCTTGTGACCCCTTGAATTGTAGCCCACCAGGCTCCTCTGTCCATGGGATTTCCCCAGCAAGAGTACTGGAGTGGGTTGCCATTTCCTTCTCCAGGGGATCTTCCCGACCCAGGGACTGAACCCGTGTCTACCTAAGTCTCCTGGATTGCGGGCAGATTCTTTGTTGCTGAGCCACTAGGGGAGCCTCTAGAACTTACTGCTAAAGATGAGAGGGGGAAAACTGCACAGCATACTGATGGAAATTACCTTCTGTCATCTGCCATAATGGGAACAAAATAGAAATTCATTTGAGTTATAGACAATAAAGCTATAGTTTCCCTCTTATCTCAGTGTGTGGATTGAGATTTATACTCTGTAATGGAGGGCAGGGGAAATGAGGATGAGTATCACAATATCAGGGACTTCTATCACTTTATTAGATTCAGCTGAAGCCATAGAAGGAGGGTTACTCTTTTTCTAGAAAGAACATAGTTTCCTTTAATGACTGTTTAAAGCACCGTCAGTATCAGTAGACTGGCAAGAGTTAACAAGAGCTCCTAAAGGCGGTCCATCTCCAGGTTCTGCAGTGAGATCCCCTGCTGCAGGAAGCCGGTCTTCAATGAGTGTCAGCCTTTTTTCTTTTCTTTTACTTTCTTTGTTCTGTTTGTTATGTATTAAGGCTGTCTTCTGTTTTATTGCTCATAAACTAGTAATGCTTTAATAAGTGTCTTTGCTGTGATAAAGACTGCATAAGATTTCTACTTTAAACTTTCTACTTTAGTTTACTTCTCTAATTTTAATTTATTTTTATCCTTTGTTTTATTTCCATTACTTTAGAGCCCTATTGCCATGTAATTTTTCTTTTTCCTGTTTTAAATTTAACACTACTTGCTTTTATTACCTTCTATTGTAATCCTTTCCTCCTTTCTAGTTTTGTGTTTTGAATATATTGTGTTTTTATCCTTTATCTTAAGTATTATTTTTTCTACCTTGTATTATTTTTCTTTCTAAGATGTTTTATCCTGCTAGTTATTTGTAACTTTTCTTAGTCTGAAGATTTAATCCTCTTCATCCTCTATCTTTTCTTAATTATTTTACTTTATTTTTGCTTCCTTTACCTCAAAGGAAATAGGATTTAGTTTCTAAATTACAAACAAAAAGCAGGGTTCTAATCATGCTGGTAAGATCTGGCCTCTGAAAAGGCCAGAGCAGTACTATCAACTCTCAAAACCGAAACAGATCTATGAGAAACTGATAAAAAGAATTAGGCAAAACAATGATAGTAGGACCAGAAAGATAAAGTTTATGTAAAAATGAAGGGGAACAGTGTCAAAAGATTGTCAGAAAGTAAGAGGCTATATCTTTTAACAATTCATTAAGAGTTCTAGATAAGATGCTAGATAACTATTATGATCCATCCATTCTTCCTGTAAGTTAAGGAAAATAATTTTGATTCATTGTAAAGTAATTACAGCACGTCCCTGTTTCAGTTCAGTTCAGTTGCTCAGTCATGTCCGACTCTTTGCAACCCCATGGATTGCAACATTCCAGGCTTCCCTGTCTATCACTAACTCCCAGAGCTTACTCAAACTCATCCATTGAGTTGGTGATGCCATCCAACCATCTCATCCACTGTCATCCCCTTCTCTTCCTGCCTTTAATCTTTCCCAGCATCAGGGTCTTTTCCAATGAGTCGGTTCTTTGCATCAGATGGTCAAAACATTGTAGCTTCAGCATCAATCCTTCCAATGAATGTTCAGGACTGATTTCCTCTAGGATTGACTGCAGTCCAAGGGACTATCAAGAATCTTCTCCAACACCACAGTTCAAAAGCATCAATTCTTTGGCACTCAGCTTTCTTTATAGTCCAACTCTCATCCATACGTGACTACTGGAAAAACCATAGCTTTGACTAGATGGACCTTTGTTGGCAAAGTAATGTCTCTGCTTTTTAATATGCTGTCTAGGTTTGTCATAGCTTTTAAAAGCTTCCTCATGGCTCAGTGGTAAAGAATCTGCCTGCCAATGCAGGAGACCTGGGTTGGATATCTGGATCAGTAAGATCCCTGGAGAAGGAAAGGGCAACCCACTCTAGTATTCTTGCCTGGGAAATTCCATGGGCAAGAAATATACTGTGTTATGGTCCATGGGGTCATAAAAGAGTTGAACATGACTTAGTGAGTAAATAACAATAACAACAAAAGTAATTATAAAAAGAGATAATACAGAGCATAATAATGTCCCTACAGAAAATCTAAAGCCAGAAAGACATGCCTACAGAACAAAGTAAAAATATAACCTGATAACCTAGTTAGAACTTAGAAATAATAGAAGTCAGGAAAGAATTAGTAATCAAAGAAAAAGAAAAATTTCAGAATTGAAGACTAAACTTGAACATACATGAGAATAAGTGAGTAAAATCAATAATACTTGAAGATAAATAGTAAGCAAAAACAAAAAAATTCAGGAAGCGAAAATAATTTAAGAAAAAGTGAAAGAAGATAGAAAGGTCCAACATATATATAATTAGGAATCTCTGAA
Source organism: Oreotragus oreotragus (assembly GCA_006410675.1). Classification (NCBI taxonomy): domain Eukaryota; kingdom Metazoa; phylum Chordata; class Mammalia; order Artiodactyla; family Bovidae; genus Oreotragus; species Oreotragus oreotragus. The sequence goes on from SJYX01015847.1 coordinate 17,496, forward strand.
CAAGAAAACCAAAACAATGGAAAACTAGTAAAAAGCATAGCTCAAGAAAATGTTTTTGAAATTAAAAAGACAAAACAGCACACTGAAAGAGCTAACCATGTATCTGTTGGAATTTGGCATAGAATTGTGTCATTTAAAATATGCATAGAGCAGCAAGTCACATCATTAGTACAATTACCAGACTGTAAAGAAAAAGAAATTGAAAACCAAGAGAAAAGACCAAAAAAGACCTTTTATTTATCAAGAAAAGAAAATCTGATGTCATCAAACTGCTTGATGGTAACACTTTCTTGCCAGAAGATAATGGAAGAACATGTTAAAATTCTGAATAAGGGAAATATGACCAATAATTTTCTCTCTAGTCAAAGTGACTTTCTGATATAAAAGTTGCATGCAAACTGTTATGAATATGCAATAATTCATGGAATATATTTTTTCCTGAGGAATGTACTAGAGAATGAGCTTCAGGCAACAATAAAGAATGAAACAAAATTGGCAAACATGCTCGTGATGAATACTAAAGATATATTTGCATATAGAACTAATACCAAATGGTAGTTATGTAACAGGAAGTATGGTGTTCAATGACTACATACTCTGAAAATTATGATATACTGTTAATAAAATACAAGGAAAATAAATCACATAAAAGTATAAAAAGCTTGCTATGTAATTTATGGTTACTATTAGGAGTTAACTGATATTATTTCAAGCCAGATGCTGAGATAGAGGCAAGGCAAAGAAGTTATTATCTTATAATATCCCTATGTGTACATGTGTGCTAAGTCACTTCAATCACATCTGACTCTCTGCCACCCTATGGACTGTAAAACCACCAGGCCCCTCTGTCCATGGGATTTTCCAGGCAAGAATACTGGAGTGAATTGCCATGCCCTCCTCTAGGGGATCTTCTGGACCCAGGGGTAGAACCCATGTCTCCCACTGTGTCTCCTGCACAGTGGGGGCCAAATAGGAAATAACCAAAAAAGGGAGGTTGCTAGGTGTATCATATAACATAAAACAATATGACAGAGTTGAAATGAAAATATAGATCATATCACAAAATAAAAAAGTTAATAGAATTATAAATTATTTTTCTGATTGGCAAGCAAAGTAACATCCAATGCTATGTTATATATTATACATATCTAAAGGAAAGAGATTGAGAATGGTTGAAAATAAAATAACTCTCAAAAATATATCAAGCACATATAAATAAAGCACTGGTTAAATTACTGATGTCTTACAAGGTAAAATTTAAACTGGAAAATAAAAAAAGATAATTATATATCTAAAGGCTAAACTTTGAGGTGAAAATATAAAAATTATGTAGTCACAGAAGTATATTTCATTCTCTGGGAGTTCAGAAAATATTTGGAAGTTTAATAATATTTGAAAAATTTAATATACTTCAAAAATGCAAAATGAATGAATTAGACTAAAAATTAATGATGATATAGAATAAAGCCAGCAAATATTTTTTGGAAAAGGCCAGATAATATATATGTTAGATTTTCTGGTCCATACTGCCCCTGTTGCAGGTACTCAACTCTGATGTTGAAGTATAAAACAGTCAGAGATAATGCATAAATAAATAGGTATGGTTCTTATCCAAGAAAATATTATTCACAAAAGCAAATTGGGTCAGACTATAGTTTGCTAACTAGCCATTCATACGGAAACCTAAATAACATCATCAGTATATACATATATCTCTCTATGTAATTAAAGATTATATTTGCTGTCTAATCATATGTATATATTTTTTCTAGTGTGTGAGAAACATTCACAAAAATTAACCCTAATAGAGTCCATAGAAAAATCCATAAATTTCAAATATTGGATATATTACAGGAGTATTTTCTTACCATAATGGAATAAAACTAGAAACTGTAAAGACTTAAAAATGCACAAAACATTCTAACACCTGGAAACTTATGCCATTAAATCCTACATTCATAAGACTAAGAAAAATGGGAAAAAAAAACTCCATTTTTTGGAGATAATGGAGTTAAAAAAATTCCATTCAAAATGTTAAAAGTTAAATCACAAAATCAAAATAATCCAAGAAAGGAATTAATTAAAAGCATAAATCAACAAGTTAGGAAACACAAATGCTATAAATAAAATGCTATATATAGTAAACAGAAATACTATAAAACCAAAAGCTTTAAAAGAAAAGCCACTAGGTAATCTGATCAAGAAAGAAGGAAAGAAAGCATATTATAAACAACTAAAGAGGACAAAATAAATAATCATAAAAGGGAAAAATTTTAAATAATTTTAAGACACTTTGGAAACACTTTGGAACTCTATGCAAATATTTGAAAGTATAAACTAAGTAGATAATTAAGCAAAAGTTACCAAAATAACAGAAGAGGCAATCTCTACAGACAGAGTACCATCAAAAAAATAGGAAACATACCTAAAGCTACCCCTATGAAAGAACATAATCTCCCAATAGTTTCAAGGGAGAATTCAACTTTTTAATAATGACATGATTATAATACCACTTAAATTATTCCAGGGTGTAAAAAAAAGAAGAGAAAAATTCAAGTTTATTTTTATGAAGAAGGCTTTAAATCCCCATAGCTAACCCAAGATTGCATCAGAAATGATGGACTAATCTTACTTATGAATATTGATACAGATATCCTATATAAATTTAAAAATTAGTGTATCAAAAACAGACTCCACTGATACATTTTTTAAAGTATGAATAAGTGGTGTTATTTTAATAATAAAGGGATCCCTTAAAGAAATGGAGTAGCCATCATAGTCAACAAAAGAGTCCAAAATGCAGTACTTCAATGCAGTCTCAAAAATGACAGAATGATCTCTGTTCTCTTCCAAGGCAAACCATTCAATAATACAGTCAGTCCAGTTCAGTTCAGCTGCTCAGTCGTGTCTGACTCTTTGCGACCCCATGAACTGCAGCACACCAGGCCTCCCTGTCTATCACCAACTCCCGGAGTTCACCCAAACTCACATCCATCGAGTCAGTGATGCCATCCAGCCATCTCATCCTCTGTCGTCCCTTCTCCTCCTGCCCGCAATCTCAAGGCTATGGCTTTTCCAGTGGTCATATATGGATGTGAGAGTTGGACTAGGAAGAAAGCTGAGCGCCAAAGAATTGATGCTTTTGAACTGTGGTATTGGAGAAGACTCTTGAGAGTCCCTTGGACTGCAAGGAGATCTAACCAGTCCATTCTGAAGGAGATCAGTCCTGGGTGTTCATTGGAAGGACTGATGTTGAAGCTGAAACTCCAATACTTTGGCCACCTCATGCAGAGAGCTGACTCATTGGAAAAGACCCTGATGCTGGGAAAGATTGAAGGCAGGAGAAGAAGGGGACAACAGAGGATGAGATGCTTGGATGGCATCACCGACTTGATGGACATGGGTTTGGGTGGACTCTGGGAGTTGGTGATGGACAGGGAGGCCTGGCGTGCTGCAGTTCATGGGGTCACAAAGAGTCAGACACGATTGAGCAACTGAACTGAACTAAGCATATTAGAACTGACAACAACCTTAAGGAGCCATTCATCCAACTACCTCCTTTGACTTGTGGAAAACCTAAAGCAAGTCTCTTCACTTCTAAAGTGACTTGACTACTTAACTCAGTTGCTAACCTACCTATATGAAACAACTAGTCATTAAAAAAAAAATCCTTGAATTTTTCTATTGAAGGAACTAAACATATAGTATGTATAGGCAGATAGGATGCTACTTAGTTTGACAGAGGTAACTTGATTTAAATACATAATGAGATTTTTTTCTAATTTCACAATTTGTAATTACAATTTTTTGACATGATTTTAAAGTAACACTGCACCTAATATCGACAGTCCTGGAGGGCATCCTTGGTGCTATATGCATTTTTAGGAAGATTATGAAACCCTTGAAATTTTATGCAAAAAAATGCAATATTTATGTATTTTGGCAGGTCCTCCTGGTCCATGACTATAATTAGATTCTCAAGGAGCTAGGTGTGTATCAGAAAACAGCACAAACCACTATAACATGTTAACTGGGAAAGCAATATGCAGAAAACTCATTCCCGAGATACTGCCAGTAAAGATGGAGAGATCCTGGGTTTGGCTGCATGGATGGGAGTCTGGACCAGCTTCCTCATACCCTTCTCTGGTCGGGGGAAATGTCTCATCTTCACATGGAAAACTCCTAGCAAACCAATTCCCACTGAAGCACTAATGACAGATGATGGCTTAACGTGATACCTGTCTCATTGCTTGAAATCTTCCTCACTGAATCCAGACATAATCCTTCTCATAGTTAATTGATCAGAATTGGAACTTAAGATGAAATAGTTTGCCATCCCTGATTTAATTAAATCTCTCTCATTTTGGAGATAAGAAGTTTGAGATCCAGGGAAGTGGAATACCTCGTCTGAGGCCACACAGCAAATAGGTGTCACAGCCTGGCATAGTAGCCAGTCCTTTGGCTCCTGATAAAATGCATCTGCCACAGCCAAACTGACAAACATGAGCCATCATTTTCTCTCACTCTGCGTGACCTTGTCCCACCCCTTCCCTAGGCACTTCTATCCTGGGGGTTGTCCACCCTCTTCGTTTGTCAGCAATTCCCATTCCAAATGTTTCATCTTTTTATTTTAAAGAAACAGTGAGTTGTGTCTGTAGAATATAAAATGAAGCTAACTATAACTGGAAGCATAACTGCAAAGTACGAAGGGAAATGAGGTATCAGGTGTTGCTAAATGACCACACAGAGAACTTGCTCAGGGAATGTGTCTTCTGAGATATTGTATAGACTAGCTGAGCTTGTACATTTCATACTGGATTTACTGGTTAGTTTGTTTTTTCCCACTGCTATCATTTTAGTCTTCTTACAACACTATGTATTTGTCATTCTATAAATAGGAGGCCTATCTATTCTCTCCTCAACACATTTCCTTCTTTTATCTTTTCTATTTCTCCTCATTTTTCATTTCTCTCTTTTCACTTTTTGCTTTGATTTCTGATGTTAAAGGTATCTGTGAACATGTCTTAGTTTCACGCTACTAGTTTCATGCTGCTGCTGCTAAGTCACTTCAGTCATGTCCGACTCTGTGCGACCCCAGAGACGGCAGCCCACCAGGCTCCCCCGTCCCTGGGATTCTCCAGGCAAGAACACTGGAGTGGGTTGCCATTTCCTTCTCCAGTGCAGGAACGTGAAAAGTGAAAGTGAAGTCGCTCAGTCGTGTCCAACTCTTCGCGACCCCTTGGACTGTAGCCTACCTGGCTCCTCCATCCATGGGATTTTCCAGGCAAGAGTACTGGAGTGGGTTGCCATTAGTTTCATGACAGGACATATATTTCTTGAGTACAGTGCATATTTCTGTATCTCTACTTTATACATCTTCATATTCCTCATTTTAGTTTCCTTCAGTTCAGGGAAAGTTTGCTATCACTTCCCACCCGCCACTCTCATCTTTCCTTGTAATATTACTTTCCTTTCTCTTCAACTGAAAACATGTGGCAACTGTCAATCATGGTACCCTGCAACCAACCAAATGTGGGTGCATGACTCACATCTGGCCAATCATAGCATACCATCCTCCCAGGCCAACACGATTGGTTAAAGGGAGGTATATGACCCATGCTGGGCCACAGTTCATCACAAGATTATTTAAGCTGAGCTGCCAAATCTTGGGTGACACAAATAAAGTGGTGTTTCACTGTCTGAGGCCATGTTCCCCTGTGCTCAGGGAGGAAGCTCCAGTTGCTAAAGAGAATAAAATCAACTTGTAGAGAAAAATATAAGCCATAAATTCAGTTCAGTTCAGTTGCTCAGTCGTGTCCGTCTCTTTGCAACCCCATGAACCGCAGCTCGCCAGGCCTTGCTTGAGCTTGTTCAAGTTGAATTATTGACACTTTATAACCAAACACACTCATAGCACCTTGCCCCAAATAAGTGCTCAACAAATATTTACTATATATTTTTTTTCTTCCAAATCAGACTATTTCTAGACTTGCTGTTTCCCATGGTGTATTCCAACAATGAAGTAGTAAGGCTAGAGAATAATATTGCTTATTATTTATAGAATACATAAAGAATGGCTCACCTTGAAATTTTAAGAATTCTCATGAAATGCCAATTTGATTTAAGTCATTTACTAGGTGAATATGATTTCTGGAACATCCTGCCAAAACCACACAGAATTAAAGGTCTTGTGATGGATGAGGGAGCAAGGTCTAATTGGTGTTTTAATAAATGTATTATGATTTGGTAATCTACCTAGATTTATCAACACAAAATGCCCCTGTCTAAATAAAATTATCAAGTTATGGTATAAAAACAATGACAAATGTAATTGGCTTTTATACAAGTGCTGGCATGCAGACAATAGGCAAGATAGTGGTGCCAACAATTGTTTTCAAAATTCTGAGTAACAGATTAGCGACAGCAAAGGACAGCTGACCATCATTTTGTCTATTTCAAATGGTGGTCCTGAGTCAGACCCAATAAAAAATGCAAGCTCTTACTAAGGAAGTCGAACATGGACTAATGAGCTTGGGAAGATGCTGCCAATTAAGTCAGCATCCTTCCAGGTAGTCTATGGAAAAGAAAAGATTTATTATGTCTCTAAATGGAGCAAACACAGCCTTAATGCTGCCACATATCAAGAGCTAGGAACATCCCAATCCCACATGGAGATACACATTCATCTTTGTAACCTACTTTTTTGGCTTAGCATTATACTATTGGTATCTTCCCATGTTATTAGGTATTCTTTTTAAACATATCATAATCTTAAATAGCAACATATTCCTCTATAGAATACCAAAGTTTGTTTCCTTTCTCCCCCATAATATAAGTTCTTTATCATCCATTCAATAGATTAAAGATGAAGGGTGAATTTGACTTTAGATGTTGTTCAATAGTATCATTCATTTCTCCAACCAGACATCCAAATCAAACACATAGGGCTGTACTGTTTGGAGACAGAGCTGAGATGGACCTATGCCAAGCAATAAGCATAAATAGCACTTGTGAGAAATTTTCAGTACAGCCTGTTGTATTTTTCACAAAAATAGGAGAGCATAAATACTTCCATTTGTGGATCTGTTTAAAATTTTTAAAATGTGGATGTTCTAACTTTCAAGTTTCCTATGTAAGTGGGAAGATGAGTACATGGCGCCCCAGTCAGATTCCCAAATCAACACACAATCAAACAGAACACTCAGATGGGAATCAACAGCTCAGAAAGCCTGGCCCTGCCTTCTCTCACACAAATGCTAGACCACAGCCTTGATGACTATCAGCTCGGCAAAGTTAATGGCACTTTCAGTTTTACATACCAAGCAGCCCAGAGTTTAGCCAGGCAATTTGTTTCTAATCTCGCATTCTCTGCTTTGTCACTCAGAAGGCAGAGATTTTAGATGACATTTAAGAGTCAGAGAATGTGATAAGTAGATGAGGGACACTGATTGAAATTCTACCAGGGGACCCACTCCAGGTTTTTGATTAAAGTTTTACAGCATATATAAATGTTTTCCTGTCCAGGGCTTTTATGGCAAACCCAACATCTCAGGTCCCACATACCTTTAAGTACAAATGAGGTAAGATGACTCAGACCCTGTTCAGGTTTTGTCCAATTCTTTGGAGGGCTTCAGGCCCTCCTCATCAGAGTCTCCCTCAGTTTCTTCTGAGGTTCCCCAGTGTTGACTCAGATGTGCTCAAGTCTACTTCTATTTCTGTTTATCATTCTGCAACAACCAATGTCCATGCTCAGTATGGATGTTGCCCCAGTCACCAGTCCTAGTACTGCGAGAGTAAGGGTAAGATCTATACAATGACAGTGACCTTCTCTCTGTCTCTCTGTCACATCCTCTCACTTAAGGCTTTGAAAACAAATTCCTTCAGCTCTGGTTCACTCTTTTACTCCACTAGCATTCAAACCCAATCCACAGAGTCAGGTAGAATGCTCATGACACGTCATTTCATCATGTTCCAGATCCTAGGTACACATACAAAAGTACTACCTACTGCTTTAGCCAGTGTAGAGGCCCCCTTATAGGTCCAGCCATGTAAATAGATGCTGCCTGATTCCCCAGGCCCACAGACTTGCACACAGCCCAACTATAAATACAAATTTGGGCTCTAAGGAGCACCCTCTTCAAACATGTCATAAATCACCTCCTTGCAGGGAGAAGCAAGTCTTGGGAGATTCATTTCATTTCGCTTTGAGATCAAATGATTCGTCTGATTTTAAGAACCCAAGTTAGGAAATATCCACATTAAGTCATTCAGAGTTAAAGGACAGAAATTTCATCTGTATATTCTGAACAAGTTTTCCCAACTAAAATTAAGTCACTAACACAATCTGAATGCAGAGTTCCAAAGAATAGCAAGGAGAGATAAGAAAGCCTTCCTCAGTGATCAGTGCAAAGAAATAGAGGAAAACAACAGAATGGGAAAGACGAGAGATCTCTTCAAGAAAATTAGAGATACCAAGGGAACATTTCATGCAAAGATGGGCTCAATAAAGGACATAATTAAAGATATAAGCATCTGAATGCAGAGTTCCAAAGAATAGCAAGAAGAGATAAGAAAGCCTTCTTCAGCAATCAATGCAAAGAGATAGAGGAAAACAACAGAATGGGAAAGATTAGAGATCTCTTCAAGAGAATTAGAGATACCAAGGGAACATTTCATGCAAAGATGGGCTCAAAAAGGACAGAAATGGTATGGACTTAACAGAAGCAGAAGATATTAAGAAGAGGTGGCAAGAATACACAGAAGAACTGTACAAAAAAGATCTTCACAACCCAGATGATCATGATGGTGTGATCACCCTGCTAGAGCCAGGCATCCTGGAATGTGAAGTCAAGTGGGCCTTAGGAAGCATCACTACAAACAAAGCTAGTGGAGGTGATGGAATCCCAGTTGAGCTATTTCAAATCCTGAAAGATGATGCTGTGAAAATGCGACACTCAATATGCCAGCAAATTTGAAAACTCAGCAGTGGCCACAGGACTGGAAAAGTCAGTTCTCATTCCAATCTCAAAGAAAGGCAATGCCAAAGAATGCTCAAACTACTGCACAATTGTACTCATCTCACATGCTAGTAAAGTAATGCTCAAAATTCTCCAAGCCAGGCTTTAGCAATACGTGAACTGTGAACTTCTAGAGGTTCAAGCTGGCTTTAGAAAAGGCAGAGGAACCAGAGATCAAATTGCCAGCATCCGCTGGATCATGGAAAAAGGAAGAGAGTTCCAGAAAAACATCTATTTCTGCTTTATTGACTATGCCAAAGCCTTTGCCTGTGTGGATCACAATAAACTGTGGAAAATTCTGAAAGAGATGGGAATACCAGACCACTAACCTGCCTCTTGAGAAATCTGTATGCAGATCAAGAAGAAACAGTTAGAACTGGACATAGAACAACAGACTGGTTCCAAATAGGAAAAGGAGTACGTCAAGACTGTATATCGTCACCCTGCTTATTTAACTTATATGCAGAGTACATCATGAGAAATGCTGGGCTGGATGAAGCACAAGCTGGACTCAAGACTGATGGGAGAAATATCAACCTCAGATATGCAGATGACACCAACCTTATGGCAGAAAGTGAAGAACTAAAACACCTCTTGATGAAAGTAAAAGAGAAGAGTGAAAAAGTTGGCTGAAAGCTCAACATTCAGAACACTAAGATCATGGCATCTGGTCCCATCACTTCATGGCAAATAGATGGGGAAACAGTGGAAACCGTGGCTGACTTTATTTTTTATTTTGCAGCTTCAGAATCACTACAGATAGTGACTGCAGCCATGAAATTAGAAGACGCTTACTCCTTGGAAGGAAAACTATGATCAACCTAGACAGCATATTTAAAAGCAAAGACATTACTTTGCCCACAAAGTTCCGTCTAGTCAAGGCTGTGGTTTTTCCACTAGTTATGTATGGATGTAAGAGTTGGACTGTGAAGAAAGCTGAGTGCCGAAGAACTGATGCTTTTGAACTGTGGTGTTGGAGAAGACTCTTGAGAGTCCCTTGGACTGCAAGGAGATCCAACAGTCCATTCTAAAGAGATCAGTCCTGTGTGTTCATTGGAAGGACTGATGTTGAAGCTGAAATTCCGATATTTTGACCACCTGATGTGGAGAGCTGACTCATTTGAAAAGACCCTGATGTTGGGAAAGATTGAGGGCAGGAGGAGAAGGGGATACAGAGGATGAAATGGCTGGATGGCGTCACCAACTCACTGGACATGACTTTGGGTAGACTCCGGGAGTTGGTGATGGACCGGGAGGCCTGGTGTGCTGCAGTCCATGGGGTCGCAAAGAGTCAAACATGACTGAGCGTCTAAAGTGAACTGATTCTAATAATGCAGGAGTATTTCATATCAGAGAAAACATTAAAAATCTATTGTACTAACAGAAAACATTAAAGGTTCACAATAATAATAGCACTACAATACAAAATCATACTAATAGAAACCATTTAAGATCTATAATACTAATAGAACTACAACACAAAATTATACGATCACTTCCATAGATGCAGAAGGGCTTCCCTTGTCGCTCATCTGGTAAAGAATCTGCCTGCAATGCAGGAGACCTGGGTTCCATCCCTGGGTTGGGAAGATCCCCTGGAGAAGGGCAAGGCTACCCACTCCAGTATTCTTGCCTGGAGAATACCATGGACTGTATAGTCCCTGTGGTTGCAAAGAGTCAAACACAACTGAGCAACTTTCACTCACATAGATGTATAAAAGACCTATAGAAAAATCCAGTTACTGCATGTGCCGAAAGACTCAGTAGAGTGTAATTGATAGATGCATCATTAATAAGGATAAATTATAAGATAACTCTAGCTTATAATCCAAGAATTTTTCTCGTAACGAACTGTGGTACATAGACCCCAAAATGTCTATGATAACATTGTTTATAATAGCAAAAAGCTGGAAATAAGCTAAATGATCATCAAAGTACTACGTTACTGCTACATAACTACTACAGTAGTTAATTCAAATTAGCTAGCACTAAGTAGATCGGCTGTGCATCTACCTGCTAATTTAAAATACATGACTTTGTCAAATCTACTTGATTTCCTTGGGCTTTTGGTGTTCCTATCTGTAAAATAGAGAACATATCTATTCTGCAGTGTTACAGTCAGAGTTAATATATGTGTAAAGCTCTTTGCACAGTGTGATGTAGGCACTCAGTTGATGGTTATCTCATAAGTGCACTAATGCTGCCAAGTTTACTTTGCTAGGTTATAGCCACTAAAATAAACGGTGCTTTAATACTAAGGCAAAAGCTATCAGATCCTTTTCATTATATTGTCTTAGCTAAGGTCCACATCTCTTTTTTGCTTGAATTACTATAATAACCTCCTATCTGATCTTCCTGACTCCAGTCTGTTTTTTCTTATCAAGGGTTTTGCAAACCATAGGTCACATCCCGTTAGAGCTATGAAGTCCACTGAAGGCTGAGACCAGAATTTTAAACAATGAAACAGAAGAGAAAATGTCAGTGCATCTCATGCAGTGCAACTCTGTTTCGCTTTGTGAAATTGTTCTTTAGTTCTCTTTCTGGTTTAAGTGTACTATTTGCTATGTGTTTCCTATGGGTGATAAAGTTCGATGTCTCTCTGTATCTGGTCCATTCTCTGTAATTCAGCTAAAGTGATCTGCAATGCAAATCTGGTTATGTCACTTTCCAACTTACATAGCTCTGATGGAAAAAATTAAGCCCTTACACACAAGTCTCCTGGAGATCTTAAGCTATTTTTCCATCCCTGACTCCTGTCTCTGGCCTCTGTATTACCCCACTTGCACCATGGTGATCTATTTGTAGCTCCCTGAACAAGTTATACCGTTGGCCTTCACACCTTTGCACATGTGGGTCCTCCCCTTGGTTACCCATCTCCTCCTTCTGTGACTAATATCTCTTGATTATACCATAAAATTGAGCATATACCACTTCTTTCAGGAAGACTTCCCTGATTTTCTGTCTCTTCTGGGCTCTACAAGTGCCATGTTCTTATTGTTAAAATAATACTTATGCCGAGTATAACAATTTTAATTTATTAGCTGGTTTTATCTGCTAGAACATAAGTTTCCTGAAAACAAGGACTGTTTTTATTTTACTAAGAATCCCCCATGTAAAGCAGAAAATCTGACATCTCTCAGGATCCCAATATGTGATTACTTGGGTGGCAAGTGAGAGATCGTGGTGCACATGATGAAAATCTTAGGAATTTATCTGCTTTGTTTTATTTTGTTTTCAATGCCCCAAATTTGGTCTTTAATTGATATTCAGTTTACTTTTTTATAGTAAGGCAAAAAAAAAAAAGACCTTTTGGAGTCACTGATAGAAAAGCAGATTTGAATGTAGTTACCCTTTGATATATTACTATCTTTTGTCTATTAATTTTAACTAGAATACTGTAGTTATGAAACCAGTGCTTTAGTCTCTCTCTCTGGATTGTTGATGTCTGAAATCAGCTTGTTAAATAAAGTTCATCTGCAGAGCCTCTTTTGTGGCAGCTATCCCCAGTAAACACATCCCCTGCACTATAGCGTGCTAAGTCTTTTGAGCCAAAAGATATGTCAAACCATTAGTTATCAAAGAAGACATGACATGTAGGTAGTGAAAATTCCTTAAGCTAGATTGCATGTGGATCTGATATAAATGAAATATAGCATTACTCTTCAAAGACGGATTTTCTGGGTTTTGGGCTGTTTTTATTTCACATTTTCCCTCTCATTTCCTGTCTTTTGATCATTTATTTATGGCTAACAGCTTTATAACAGCACAGATACAGGGAGAATAGAGGAAAATCAAAATGTGTATTAAGTTCCTAATATTTGTAAGAATGAGNTTGATGCTTTTGAACTGTGGTGTTGGAGAAGACTCTTGAGAGTCCCTTGGACTGCAAGGAGATCCAACCAGTCCATTCTAAAGGATATCAGTCCTGGATGTTCATTGGAAGGACTGATGTTGAAGCTGAAACTCCAATCGTTTGGCCACCTCATGTGAAGAGTTGACTCCTTGGAAAAGACCCTAATGCTGGGAAGGATTGGGGGCAGCAGGAGAAGGGGACGACAGAGGATGAGATGGCTGGGTGGCATCACTGACTCGATGGATGTGAGTCTAAGTGAACTCCCGGAGTTGGTGATGGACAGGGAGGGAGGCCTGGCGTTTTGCGATTCATGGAATCGCAGAGTTGGACATGACTGAACAGACCTGAACTATGCTGCAAGTCTTACATTCACAGCAGGCAGTCACTCCCAGTCACTCCCAGTCAGGGCAGTGTTCAGGCAGACTAGAAGTAACGTCAGGGGCCTGCTCTGCTTTGTCTCTGAAGCCTAAACAAGATTATTCATTTAATTTCCTTGCTGCTGCTGCTGCTGCTGCTGCTAAGTCGCTTCAGTCGTATCCGATTCTGTGTGACCCCATAGATGGCAGCCTACCAGGCTCCCCCATGCCTGGGATTCTCCAGGCAAGAATACTGGAGTGGGTTGTCATTTCCTTCTCCAATGCATGAAAGTGAAAAGTGAAAGTGAAGTCTCTCAGTCGTGTCCGACTCTTAGCGACCCCATGGACTGCAGCCCACCAGGCTCCTCCATCCATGGGATTTTCCAGGCAAGAGTACTGGAGTGGGGTGCCATTGCCTTCTCCAGAATACTGGAGTGGGTTGTCATTTCCTTCTCCAATGCATGAAAGTGAAAAGTGAAAGTGAAGTCTCTCAGTCGTGTCCGACTCTTAGCGACCCCATGGACTGCAGCCCACCAGGCTCCTCCATCCATGGGATTTTCCAGGCAAGAGTACTGGAGTGCGGTGTCATTGCCTTTTCCTTAATTTCCCTAACAGACTCTAAATAATAATCCATTTGTTATAAAATGCCTGAAAAGAATTCAGGCAGTATGCCACCACCAAAATACAATGTGAGATTCAGAAGACCTGAGTTCAGTCTCCATTCTGCTGCCAATTAGCCTGTGGCTGTGTCCACTTAACTTCTATGTAAGTGACCCAGAAAGCGACCTGAGTTGGATAAGGTTATATCTTAAGCATATTTCTAGCTCTAAGATTTTGTCACATCTTTGATTTCTTTTCCTATTACCATTCATTTTTTTGTAGACTTGACAAGAGTAGGTGGAAAGGAGGATACATCCATGTTAATTTTCCAAGATAAATTTGGCTGCCTATTAGTCTATTTTTTAATCTTTTGTTTGCCTCACTTCTGCTTTATTTTCTTGTCTCTTTTCTTTTTATGTATGTCAACATCAAATCATTGATTTTTTTTTTTTCTCTTCATCATTTTCATTAGGAAAAATAAAACCCATGCCTTTGCAATAGCACTGGAGCTTTCTAAAACTATGCACCAACCCACAACCATAGTAGGTTTTTTTTGTAGAGAATGTAATATACTTTCAACCAACTCTCTAACCCAGTAGTTCAGAAGTGATATTATGTTGCACATCATTAAGTCTTTGAAGATATTTTACTAATGTGCAATTCATGAAATTTAATCTGGAGAAACAGCAAAAAAAGAAGAGAGGGCACTCACCTTTCTATTACTTGAAAAGTAATTAGATTGCCTGTAGGAAGCAAAGAATAAAAATCAGGTATTATCATCCCTAATACTAATTAAGTGGAATTAAACTTTAAAAGTTACACCTTTTACACTATTAGTCAGTTATCTGGTAGGAAAATACAATTTTTAGTACAGTTTGGAGGTTGTTTTTGTAACATATAACAGAGAGGCACTGGGCTCCTGGAAGTAGAACAAAAGGAACAAAACTAGTTTCTGGGAATACTGAAAACATGCGTCACTGATTTTGCATTTGCTTAGGGATAATCTTGAGAAAAAGGAAGCATAATTAAGTAAAAATGTTATAACAACTTCCATATTGATAAACAAGTGTTAAAACAATGAGCCCTCACTTTGGAAATAATAGTAATTATTCACATAAGTGCTACTTTAATGTACTTCAATCCATTAGTCTAAAAATTATGCTCTAGGTAGAATAACCAGGAGAATTCAAATATAAAAGGCATAAATGTTACTGGGAATGTTAGCTGTTAATTATAAGCAATGACTACAGTAAATTGTATGGTTACAAACGTTATAATTTATAGAGAACTCAACATCTATTCAAATAGAATCAATTCTCCATCTACTATGAGTAAAGATTTTGATAGATATTGGGCTTTATGATCTTCAAGATAAAAGGGAAAATGTCCAATTAATTTTATAGGAAAAAAGAGATTTTTAGAACAGAAAAAGTCAAGTAGATGTTGCTTCTTCTGCTACTAACACATATTAGAGTATCAAAGATTGCAAAAGACAGCAACTTCCTCCAAAGAAAGCAATATACATGTTTTCTGAACTTTCCAAAGAGCTATCATACCTTTATTAACAAGGGATATGTTCCAAGACCCCCAGTGGATACTTAGAGAGCACCAAATCATATCTATACTATCTTTCTTCCTACACAATCATACCTATGATAAAGTTTAATTTATAAATTAGGCACAGTAAGAGATTAAC
>SJYX01015847.1:33318-58153 GCA_006410675.1 Oreotragus oreotragus
CTTACTCCTTGGAAGAAAAGTTATGACCAACCTGGATAGTGTATTCAGAAGCAGAGACATTACTTTGCCGACTAAGGTCCGCCTAGTCAAGGCTATGGTTTTTCCTGTGGTCATGTATGGATGTGAAAGTTGGACTGTGAAGAAAGCTGAGCGCCGAAGAATCGATGCTTTTGAACTGTGGTGTTGGAGAAGACTCTTGAGAGTCCCTTGGACTGCAAGGAGATCCAACCAGTCCATTCTGAAGGAGATCAACCCTGGAATTTCTTTGGAAGGAATGATGCTAAAGCTGAAACTCCAGTACTTTGGCCACCTCATGCAAAGAGTTGACTCATTGGAAAAGACTCTGATGCTGGGAGGGATTGGGGGCGGGAGGAGAAGGGGATGACCAAGGATGAGATGGCTGGATGGCATCACGGACTCGATGGACGTGAGTCTGAGTGAACTCCGGGAGATGGTGATGGACAGGGAGGCCTGGTGTGCTGCGATTCATGGGGTCGCAAAGAGTCGGACACGACTGAGTGACTGAACTGAACTGAACTCATCTGTCAAATACTATGCTGGATTTGGGATTACAGTATTGAATAAGACAGCTACAGTCACTGTTCTTAAAGAGTATATAGTCAGAGGGCAGTCAGACATTAAATGTGATGAATGGCATAAAAGGACTAAAAAAATACATAAACCTGAGACTTATAAGTGGGACATGGGTGGGTGGACAGAAGGAGGTATTAAGGAAAGCCTCCTAGGCTGATTTTTTGTGACTGGGGGAGCTTTGTTAGTTCATCGGACGAAAGTCTCAGGGGCTCTTCCAGGAGGAATTCCTTAGAAAGGGGATTGGGCTCTGCAGGCTCTGTGCACTTCCTTTGGGAAGTGTCATATCAAGACTCTTGATTGGGAGATTTCCCCCAAAGGGGGTAAGCTTACCTTTGCCTTTTCATGAGAGTCAGTTTAGATGATACGGAGTAAAGAGAGAAATGGAAGTGTTAGAGAGTGGTCAGTCATGAGTGCACACACGCTGAACTCACAGTGTATTGTGGGCAGTAGAGCCAGAACACCTTGGTTCAACTCAGTTGCACTGCCTACTGTATGATGTGGCCTCGTGGCCCACTGCCCACTGTGTGATGTGGCTTCATGCCTCTGTTTCCTTGTCTGTAAATTGTGAATAAATAGGATCTATTTATTATTTATTTATAACCCACATCATAGGGTTAGAGTGAAGATCCAGTGAGTTGATACGAGGCACTTAGAACGATGCCAGGCACAGGATAAAGGTAGGCACTTATTAAATGCCACTCATTATTGTAAGTATCATGACCATTATATGGTGTCAGCCAGGCTTGTCCGCTTTTGACAGCTCTTTCTTTGGTGAACTATAACTGGCCTTTCATCCCATATGTATGATACATAAAGACATATCTTTCCTATCTGACTACTTCAGTTCATTACTGTTCTTAGGCAGGTTCTTCACTGATTCTGTGGCCCCATTCTTGCCCCCACCCCCAACACAGCACAGCGTCTTAGCCTGGCCCAGTGTTCTGTATCTGGGGATATGTGGGCATTAGGGCAGGTGGATGTATTCTCTAGGGGGCAGAGTAATGATTAAGGTTGACTATAACATCACAAAGGGCTTCCCTAGGTAGTGCTAGTGGTAAAGAATCTGCCTGCCAATTCAGGAGACACAGATTCAATCCCTGGGTCGAGAAGAACCCTTGGAGGAGGAAATGGCAAACCACTCCAGTATTCTTGCCTAATAAATTCCATAGACAAGAGGAGCCTGGTGGGCTACAGTCCATGGGGTTGCAAAGTATCAGACGTGACTGAACTACTGAACACACACAGCATCACAAAAGCACGTGGAGAGATGAGATGCGGGTCCCTGGCCTTCCAGGTTGGGTATCAAGAAGTACTGGACTCAACCTGTCTGCTCCCCCGCACTGGGTGCTACTGAGGGCCCTCAGCAGGCTCCAGTGAGGCATGCACTGCTCCCACTCTGAGCAAGACCTTGGAGAGGCCATCTTACCTCTCCTTATGTTGCCTCTGCCCTGAACTGCCCACGAGCGACCAGGGGGTCGGTCCTGATGGAGGCAAGCCTGGTGGATGTGGGATAACCAAGGCCATGCAGCTGTGGCCAGGCCAGAGAGAGGTTGACTTGCCGAGGGGATGACATGCTGTTGATTGGGGTGGCCTCTGCTCGGCAGGGCTGAGAGGACTTTTCCTTTGAATTTGAGTTTTGTTCCCACGCTGACTTCTGGTGCCATGGGATTCTCATGCATCAGATGGGACTACTTCATACTTACTCATTCGTAGGCTATATTGTCTGCATTTCTGTTTTTGTGTTTTTTAGTTATCTTTGTATTTTTGGTCACTGAAGAAACACTTATTATAAAAGAATGTAACAGTGTATAGCTATGTAGTCTAGATAGAAAGCTTCTACCTTATAGAGCCTGTAGACTTAACCTTTAGCTGTATTATCCTGTGAAATGTTTTACTTGTAAATATGAATATATATTACTAATTAACAAAAATGAAAGCATATCCTATATGCAATTTTTACAGCCTACCTTTTTTGGAAGGGTTGTTATATCTTGGACTTTTTCCCATATGAATACTTTATTTAGATCTACCTTTTAAAATGGTGCTTCCCAGAGTCCACCCGCAATGTGGGGGACCTGGGTTCAGTCCCTGGGTCAGGAAGATCCCCTGGAGAAGGAAATGGCAACCCACTCCAGTATTCTTGCCTGGAGAATTCCATGGACAGAGGAGCCTGGTGGGCTACAGTCCATAGGGTCACAAAGAGTCGTACATAACTAAGTGACTAACTTCCACTTTCAACTTTATTAAATGGTGATATAGTATTTCATAATAGGATGGCTACCATATTAGTTATTTATATTATATTTACTTTTATAATTTGACCAATATCCTGTTGATGGGGATTTGGATTGAATCTAGTTTTCTCTCTTTTTGAGCAATGCATCTGTGAACATTCTTGGTGACTTCAGTGACTATTTCTGTAGAATAATCTTTGAAATAGAATTTTTAGGGCAAAGGATGTGAACACTTTCACTTGTAGTAGACATTGTTAAATTGCACTCCAGAAGGTTGTGCCAATTTATGCACCCACTGGCAGTGTGTGAAAAGTGCCTCTAAGAAATGTCTTTTAAAAGATAAAATACCTATTGTTAAGCCATGAAACGCTTTTCAAATAATTACTGAAAAGTCTTTCAGCTGTGGCATAAGATGTGAGCGTCCCAAAAGGACTGAAAGGTCTTGGGCAACCTGGGAGCTTAATGTATTAAAAGGTGACATTTTGGATCAATGGAAAAAGGAATGGTTTATTTAATAAATGGTGCTGGCAAAATTGGATGGCCACATGGAAGGATGCAAAATTTGACTCCAAACTCACATCTTATAAAAAGAGAAATTACGGGTGGAGTAACTTATAGACAGAGTAATGATTTTAAAGTACAAATAATATAAAGAATATTAGAGGAAATTTTAGGAGCATATACAGGTAAGGCTGAGTGGGAGAAACCCAGAAGCCATAAAGGAAAAGATTAGAAAACTAATTTTTGATTATGTAAAAATGTTTTAACCTTTTGGAAGGAGAATGTATTTATGAATTGCTTATTAAATTAAGAGATACTATTGAAAATAGACTTAGCAGATATATACTATGGTCTCCAATATGAATAAAGTTGAAGTTAATAAAAAGTTTTTTAAACACTAATTGAGGACAAGAGCAGAAAGGGGTGACATATCGTTGGATGACATCACTAATTCAACGGACATGAGTTTGAGCAAACTCCAGGATTTAGTGAAGGAGAGGGAAGCCTGGTGTTCGTGGGGTTGCAGAGCTGGCTATGACTTAGCAACTGAACAGCAACATGCGCCCTAATTGTTTATATTAATGTTATTATTTGCATTATGTACAATTGCCAAGATCTGGAAACAACCCAAGTATCTATCAACAGATGAATGGATAAAGAAGATGTGATATACATAAGAGTAGAATACTATTCAGCTGTAAAAAAGAAATGAAATGTTGCTATTTGCTATCATATGGATGAAACTGGAGGGCACTATGCTTAGTGAAATAAGTCATACGGGGAAATACTGTATATTAATCACTTATCTGTGGAATCTAAAAGCTGCAATAGAGTAGTGAATATAACAAAAAAGAAGCAGACTCACGGACATAGAGAGCAAACTAGTTGTTACCAGTTGGAAAGAAGGAAAGGGGGAGAAGTAATGATTAAGAGGTGCAGATTGCTATGTATGAAATAAACAAGCTACAAGGATATATTGTACAGCACAGGGAAGATAGACAACATTTTATAATACCATCTCCCGGAGTTCACTCAAACTCACGTCCATCGAGTCCGTGATGCCATCCAGCCATCCCATCCTCTGTCGTCCCCTTCTCCTCCTGCCCCCAATCCCTCCCAGCATCAGAGTCTTTTCCAATGAGTCAACTCTTCCCATGAGGTGGCCAAAGTACTGGAGTTTCAGCTTTATCATCATTCCTTCCAAAGAAATCCCAGGGCTGATCTCCTTCAGAATGGACTGGCTGGATCTCCTTGCAGTCCAAGGGACTCTCAAGAGTCTTCTCCAACACCACAGTTCAAAAGCATCAATTCTTTGGCGTTCAGCCTTCTTCACAGTTGCACCACTGTGTTGCACACCTGAAGCTACCTTGGTATTGTAAATCAACTACCTCAAAAAGCTGCTATAAACATTTGCATATTTTTTTTAAACAGAAAGTTTTAGGACATTCACGTGTCCAGGGGACACTGGTTAGGGCTTGAAAGTCTATGACTTTTATTCTAAGTAGAATTGGATGATAAACTAGAAACAGTGTGGCCCCTTAACATAGTAAGCTCTGAAAGAGTAAAGAAAAAGGAAGGAAACATTCTCTGTTTCTTTTATTTTTTACTGTTTTGAACAAGTTGAGTACCCACCCAAAGCCTCAGTTGTCCCAGGAGAGAGGAGACGAAAACACTTCATCAAAACAAAGCTTCCGCCACGCATTCTAGTTCTCAGGGGACCCAGAGCTCCTTTCCCTTTGTGCCTGGTCCTACGTGAAACCTCAGGCCTCCCTGTCCTTCTTGAAGTCTGGGTCTCTCAGGCTGTTCCTGGAGTTTTCAGCAAATCCCCTCTCCCCACCATTCACCACAGTATTTGTACCATCCTCTGAATCAGCCCGGAAGACACTTCTTTGTATTAATCCTTTCCCCATTCTAAGGGCTCCCCGAATGCCTCAGTGGGTAAAGAATTCGATCCCCTGGAGGTGGAACTGGCAATCCACTCCAGTATTCGTGCCTGGGAAAATCCCATCGATAGAGAAGCCTGGTGGGCTATAGTCCAAAGGGTTACAAAGAGCTGGACATGACTGAGTGATTAAGCACATGTCTGGCCATCACCGGGCAACGGTGGTTGATGGACCCACTCTCCTTCAACTCCTAGCTCCACTATTCTCTACCTGTAGGGCTCACTGGTCTTAAAGTTAGAAGTACATTTAGAAGGAGGCGGGCAGATGTGGCTTCCAATGCATGCTTTCCCACTCTTGAGATGAATGACCTTATAAAAAGTGCTAAACCTCCATTTCCTCATCTATAAAACGGGGATAAAATGGTCCTGGCTTCCCTAGTGGCACAGTTGGTCAGGAATCTGCCTGCAGTGCAGGAGACCTGAGTTCGATCCCTGGGTCAGGAAGATCCCTTGGAGAAGGAAATGGCAATCCACCTCGGTATTCTTGCCTGGAGAATTCCATGGACAGAGGAGCCGGGCAGGCTTCAGTCCATGGTATTGCAAACAGTTGAACAGGACTGTGAGACTACTTTCACTTTCAAAATGGTCCTACCTCCTTGCACTGCTCTGAAGATTGTTGTGATTATTGCTGAGTGCCGCACTTGGCATTTAGGAAATGCTCGATAAATGTTAGCTACTGGCGATGGTTATTTCTTCTTTCTTTCTTTGTTACTTTAAGTGGCTCCTTACCGATGCCTGCAGAAATAGATTGATTTCGTGCCAGGGTTTAGGAGAGCTCAAGTTCACTCATTGCCTTAGGGGTAACAGTGGTGGTTCAGAGCCAGAGGCTGGATCCAGTCTGCCAGCCATCATTCAGCTCGTGGTTTTGCCGCTGGCTCCTGTGTGCAAATTACTTATCATCTCTGTGCCTTATTTTCATCATTTGCAAAATGAAAATAAGAATGGAAGCTCGTATAGCTAATTCTTACCAGGATTAAACAAATTAATATTTATAAAACAGTTAAAGACTGTCTGGCTCATTGTCAGTGTTATATAAATGTTTGTTAGGATGATTACAAAATAAACNGCAGAGCTGGCTATGACTTAGCAACTGAACAGCAACATGCGCCCTAATTGTTTATATTAATGTTATTATTTGCATTATGTACAATTGCCAAGATCTGGAAACAACCCAAGTATCTATCAACAGATGAATGGATAAAGAAGATGTGATATACATAAGAGTAGAATACTATTCAGCTGTAAAAAAGAAATGAAATGTTGCTATTTGCTATCATATGGATGAAACTGGAGGGCACTATGCTTAGTGAAATAAGTCATATGGGGAAATACTGTATATTAATCACTTATCTGTGGAATCTAAAAGCTGCAATAGAGTAGTGAATATAACAAAAAAGAAGCAGACTCACGGACATAGAGAGCAAACTAGTTGTTACCAGTTGGAAAGAAGGAAAGGGGGAGAAGTAATGATTAAGAGGTGCAGATTGCTATGTATGAAATAAACAAGCTACAAGGATATATTGTACAGCACAGGGAAGATAGACAACATTTTATAATAACTTTAAATGGAGTTCAGTTCAGTTCAGTCGCTCAGTCATGTCTGACTCTTTGCGACCCCATGAATCACAGCACGCCAGGCCTCCCTGTCTATCACCATCTCCCGGAGTTCACTCAAACTCACGTCCATCGAGTCCGTGATGCCATCCAGCCATCCCATCCTCTGTCGTCCCCTTCTCCTCCTGCCCCCAATCCCTCCCAGCATCAGAGTCTTTTCCAATGAGTCAACTCTTCCCATGAGGTGGCCAAAGTACTGGAGTTTCAGCTTTATCATCATTCCTTCCAAAGAAATCCCAGGGCTGATCTCCTTCAGAATGGACTGGCTGGATCTCCTTGCAGTCCAAGGGACTCTCAAGAGTCTTCTCCAACACCACAGTTCAAAAGCATCAATTCTTTGGCGTTCAGCCTTCTTCACAGTTGCACCACTGTGTTGCACACCTGAAGCTACCTTGGTATTGTAAATCAACTACCTCAAAAAGCTGCTATAAACATTTGCATATTTTTTTTAAACAGAAAGTTTTAGGACATTCACGTGTCCAGGGGACACTGGTTAGGGCTTGAAAGTCTATGACTTTTATTCTAAGTAGAATTGGATGATAAACTAGAAACAGTGTGGCCCCTTAACATAGTAAGCTCTGAAAGAGTAAAGAAAAAGGAAGGAAACATTCTCTGTTTCTTTTATTTTTTACTGTTTTGAACAAGTTGAGTACCCACCCAAAGCCTCAGTTGTCCCAGGAGAGAGGAGACGAAAACACTTCATCAAAACAAAGCTTCCGCCACGCATTCTAGTTCTCAGGGGACCCAGAGCTCCTTTCCCTTTGTGCCTGGTCCTACGTGAAACCTCAGGCCTCTCTGTCCTTCTTGAAGTCTGGGTCTCTCAGACTGTTCCTGGAGTTTTCAGCAAATCCCCTCTCCCCACCATTCACCACAGTATTTGTACCATCCTCTGAATCAGCCCGGAAGACACTTCTTTGTATTAATCCTTTCCCCATTCTAAGGGCTCCCCGAATGCCTCAGTGGGTAAAGAATTCGATCCCCTGGAGGTGGAACTGGCAATCCACTCCAGTATTCGTGCCTGGGAAAATCCCATCGATAGAGAAGCCTGGTGGGCTATAGTCCAAAGGGTTACAAAGAGCTGGACATGACTGAGTGATTAAGCACATGTCTGGCCATCACCGGGCAACGGTGGTTGATGGACCCACTCTCCTTCAACTCCTAGCTCCACTATTCTCTACCTGTAGGGCTCACTGGTCTTAAAGTTAGAAGTACATTTAGAAGGAGGCGGGCAGATGTGGCTTCCAATGCATGCTTTCCCACTCTTGAGATGAATGACCTTATAAAAAGTGCTAAACCTCCATTTCCTCATCTATAAAACGGGGATAAAATGGTCCTGGCTTCCCTAGTGGCACAGTTGGTCAGGAATCTGCCTGCAGTGCAGGAGACCTGAGTTCGATCCCTGGGTCAGGAAGATCCCTTGGAGAAGGAAATGGCAATCCACCTCGGTATTCTTGCCTGGAGAATTCCATGGACAGAGGAGCCGGGCAGGCTTCAGTCCATGGTATTGCAAACAGTTGAACAGGACTGTGAGACTACTTTCACTTTCAAAATGGTCCTACCTCCTTGCACTGCTCTGAAGATTGTTGTGATTATTGCTGAGTGCCGCACTTGGCATTTAGGAAATGCTCGATAAATGTTAGCTACTGGCGATGGTTATTTCTTCTTTCTTTCTTTGTTACTTTAAGTGGCTCCTTACCGATGCCTGCAGAAATAGATTGATTTCGTGCCAGGGTTTAGGAGAGCTCAAGTTCACTCATTGCCTTAGGGGTAACAGTGGTGGTTCAGAGCCAGAGGCTGGATCCAGTCTGCCAGCCATCATTCAGCTCGTGGTTTTGCCGCTGGCTCCTGTGTGCAAATTACTTATCATCTCTGTGCCTTATTTTCATCATTTGCAAAATGAAAATAAGAATGGAAGCTCGTATAGCTAATTCTTACCAGGATTAAACAAATTAATATTTATAAAACAGTTAAAGACTGTCTGGCTCATTGTCAGTGTTATATAAATGTTTGTTAGGATGATTACAAAATAAACACTTAGATACATTACTTACCCCCTGTGGATCATGTCAAGGATAAAGGAAACAGCATGCTGAAAACCCTGGTGAGCTCTGTGCATATGAGAGGTGTTACGGTGATTCATCATTATGTGCCTGTCCACTTTCCGTTTTGCTTTTAGAATCAACCCCAGCCAAAAAAGGAGCTCTAACTGTTGAGAAACTGACACCGTGGGGGCAATTTCTGAATCTCTCTTTGTCCTTCTCTATTTGATCTTCTAGAACCTTTCACTAATGCATCTTCAGGATAGGACAAAAAAATAGTACTGAGTGAATGTACTGTTGCTGTTTTGCTTCCAATAGTGGGAGTGAGTGATGTTTTCCAAAGGGATGGGTGGACAGGCAGAGCCTAGCAGGAAAGCCTTCTTGCTAAATCAAGGACTTTTGAACACAAATAGGCACAAGCTTGCTTGCTGTTTAAATAGAATATTAGCGATTGTTATTTATCCAGCCGGAGTCTCCTGGGTTTGGTGCTGTCGGCATTCCCTGCTGCCACTTGTCATCCCCCTTTCCATAACCCTGTATAGAAACCACTTCCCCAGAGGTCATCCTAAGTAAAAATATCAGCATGTGTTTATTAGCACCATTTCCCAGGCGCTGGGCTAAGTATGGATTTATCCTCATTTAATCTTCACAGCAGTTCTGGGTGATACTCCTCCATTTTACAGACGAGGACGCTGAGGTGCAGAGAGACCGGCAGCATACAGTGGCAGACACTGCTGGGGGTTGCTTGTGTCCCACCCCCATCCATGTCATTGCATTCTGGCCTGACTCCCGCCTGGCAGCGCCTGCGTCTGTTTGTCTGAGGGCTTGCTCTGGACACTGGCTCCTTCTGCCTACTTGCATGTTAGGCTGGACAGGCAAAGAGTGACCCCTCCCCCAGGAGCAGTTCCCAACAGTAACTGATGAGTGTGAGGGAGAAATACTTCTGAGGCTTGTGATTCCTAGAGTTCCCCAGCAGGACGAGGATCTAGTTGCCCAAAGTGGTAATGAGCTTGAAAATGCATCCTTTTTAGGCTACCTTCCCTCCCCGTCTCACTTCCCCACTCGGTACTGGTACTCCTGGGAATCACTTCTCAGAGGAACTGCTTGCAATTCAGGCAGCATCTCAGGATCTGCTTCTGGGCGTCCCAAACTGTGGCCCAGGAGCCTAACTTCAATAGCCTTCATCTTCCTGGAGGCATTGATATGACTGATGGCTGTCCCTTCTTGAAGCTCTTCCCCTTTTCAGTGTCTGTGACACCTGGTGTGATTCCCTTTCTTCCTCTGCTGCCTCCTTTTTTTTTTTCTCGTTCACTGATTTTTCTTCTTCTTCTTTTTTTTTTTTTTGGTTACTCAATTTTAGGCACTTTCAGTGTCTCCGTGTGCTTCCAGGTTGTGCTAGTGGTAAAGAACCCACCTGTCAATGCAGGGAGACATAAGAGACCCGGGTTCGATCCCTGGGTAGGAAATATCCCTGGAGGAGGGCATGGCAACCCCTCCAATATTCTTGCCTGGAGAATCCCATGGACAGAGGAGCCTGGTAGGCTAAAGGGTCGCGAAGAGTCGGACAGGATTGAAGTGACTCAGCAGCAGCAACAGTGCCGAGCACATAATACGCTCTCAACAAGCGGCAGCTCTTGGTAGCCTGGGACAGAATCGGAAACTTAGCAGGCACGTTGGAGAGTTGAAATTTGCATTTTGAAAATTCAGGGGAGAGAGGGAGAGGCTGGGATGCCTCCTTTGCAGCACATCAGTGAGCAGCAGCCATCTCATTACTCTCCTTGACGGGGGCGGGGGGAGTCTCACTTAGCGGGTGGAGGCCACTGCCCTTCTGGTGAGAGGTGGTCTTCTCTGATGTTGCTGGGGTGTCCAGGTTGGTGGAGTGTCGCTGGCACATGTCGGCCTGTTTGATCTAAGGAGGGTGGCCTTGCCCCTCCTGGGGAAGAGGCTCATTAAGGTTGGTGAGGGGTATGTTTCCGAAGTCTTCCAAGGGTTCCCTGGAGTGGCTGCGTGAGGCGGTCCCCTGGACTCATTTTGTCTCAATTAGTTGTTGATCCCTACATAATGTTTCTCCCTCTGGCTAGCCACGGGAATGGGTCATCCTTGGACTTGACTCTCAGCTTGAGAACTTCCCGCGTCACCATTGTCGTTACAGTAAACCCTCTCTTGGGTTTATTGAGGGTGTGCTTGTGACAGCGTGCTGACATTTCGAGGACTTTAGGGCTGCTGGGAGGATTAAATGCCTTAGAAGGCGTGTCTCTCTGTGCTGTGAATTGTGGTAGCCACGAGCCACATGCAGTTACTTAAATCTTAATGAAAGTTAAATAAAGTGAAAAAATCCAGTTTCTCAGTCACAATTGGTGTTGTTCAGTCACAAAGTCATGTCTAGCTCTTTGAGACCCCATGGACTGCAGCCTGCCAGGCCTCCCTGTCCTTCACTATTTCCCAGAGTTTGCTCAAATTCATGTCCATTGAGTTGGAGAGGCTGTCTAACCATCTCATCCTGTGTCGTCCCCTTCTCCTCCTGCCCTCAGTCTTTCCCAGCATCAGGGTCTTTTCCATGAGTCAGCTCTTTGCATCAGGTGGCCAGAGTATTGGGGCTTGAGTTTGAGCTTCAGCATCAATCCTTCCAATGAGTATTCAGGGCTGACTTCCTTTAGGATTGACTGGTTTGACCTCCTTGCAGTCCAAGGTATTCTCAAGAGTCTTCTCCAGCATCACAGTTTGAAAGCATCAATTCTTCGGTGCTCAGCCCGCTTTATGGTCCAACTCTCACATCCATACGTGACTACTGGAAAAACCATAGCTTTGACTAGACGGACCTCTGTCGGCCAAGTGGTATCTTTGCTGACACAGTATTGTCAGTCACAGTAACCACCTTCCAAGTGGATGGTGCATGTAGAGAACATTTTTCTCATTAAAGGAAGTCCTCCTGGGCAGGACTGGTCCAGAGCAGGAGTCGGTAGACTTTGGCTCATGGATCTACTGGCTCGGTCTGTAAACAGAATTTTGGGGGCACATAGCCGAGTCTGTTGGTTTACATGTTGTCTGTGGCTCCTTGTTTGGGCTACATGGAAGATCTGAGTAGTAGCGACTGAGATGGAGGAGCCTGTGGAGACTAAAATAGTTACTCTCTTAGCCTTGAAGAAAGGGTTTCCTGACCTCCGGCCTTGTGCTTGATGAGGAAATGTGTGCTATGTTTTACTTATATAAAAATAACTTCAGTTCCCTAAATAACCTTTCAAAGTCACTGTTCTCTCCATCTCAGAGATGGGGAAATGGGACTGTAGTTCTATGCAGCACCTTCCAAGAGGGCAAAGACCTTATCTGTCTCACTCGTCATTTACCCTTATATCTGGGGCAGTGCCTAGCACACAGTAGACATTTAGTGCATGTTTGATGAACAGTGAATGGATAAGTAAATGTATAAGTGACTTTATGTGCGTGCTAAGTTGCTTCAGTCGTGTTCGACTCTTTGCAACCCCATGGACTGTAGCCTGCCAGTCTCCTCTGTCCATGGGATTCTCCAGGCAAGAATACTGGAGTGGGTTGCCATGACCTCCTCTAGGGGGTCTTCCTGACGCAGAGAGCGAATCCACATCTCTTAGGTCTCCTGCATTGGCAGGCACGTTCTTTACCACTGGGCCCTACAGTGTCTTTACGAACAAATACAAAAGTCTGATCAGCTTCATTGTACAGATGAGAAAACAGAGGCCCTTCAAGAGGGGAATTGCCTTGTCAGAAGGACGTGCTGCTGGATGTGTAGAGCTGGGGTATTAGCTGAGTCTTCTGTGTGTTTCCTGAACCTTCCCTGCCACCGCTCTGCCCCCTCTGGAAGCTTCCCAGATGCAGAACAGGGCCGCCCCCTCCCTGCTGCAGCCAGATGGTTGTTTAGTTGTGCGTGTCTTCGTCTCCAGCTGCTAGCCTCAGCAGCTCTGTGGCGCTCTTGGACTGGACGCTTCCTTTCTCCTGCTGAGTCCCTTGGGTCCAAGTAGGTCGGCCAAGTTTGAGTGATCTCCCGCTTGGCCACTGCAACTCCTGCAGTTTGAGGAAAGACCATCTGTGATTTGATGTTTTTCTTAGAGCAAAACTAAGGGGACCATGGGGGTATCTTCAGCTGAAATGCCAGAGGCCAAGTGAAACTGTGTGCCTTAAACATCTTCTCGGATGGCTCCTGGTAGAATATCTGCTCACAGTGGCTTCCCCATTGAATTGAGTCAAAGATGCATTAAATGAATCCAGAGCACCACTGCTCTCAGCCGTGAAGTCCCAGAATTCCATCTCTGCTGGGCAGTGGCTTCCTTGGGGCTCTGAGGACTCAGGCAAGGGGTCTCTGTGGTCTGGATGTTCCCTTCTCAACATCGCAGGGGGATATCTGTGGCCTGGGTGTTCCCTTTTCATTGCAGGGTTGTTGATCATGTGCCCTGGGGCTCACCTGCCTGGATCTGAATCCTGCCCTCCTTGCCTGATGCCGTGTGATCTCGGTTAAGTTGCTTCCTCTTCCTGAGTTCGCCTCCCTTTCCTGCACAGCAGGTATAATAATAGGCCCTACCACACGGCTGTAGTGAGGATTCAAGGAGCCAATATGTGTTGGGCATCTAGCGTTATTGTTGTTCAGTCACCAGGTTGTGTCCGACTCTTCCCAACCCTGTGGACTGTAGCACGCCAGGCTTCCCTGTCCCTCACCATCTCCCAGAGTTTGCCCAAGTTCATGTCCATTGAATTGGTGACACCATCCAACCATCTCATCCTCTGTCACCCCCTTCTCCTTCTGCCTTCAGTCTTTCCCAGCATCAGGGTTTTTTCCAATGAGTCGACTCTTCACATCAGGTAGCCAAAGGATTGGAGCTTCAGCTTTAGCGTCAGTCCTTCCAATGAATGTTCAAGGTTGATTTCCTTTAGGATTGACTGGTTTGATCTCCTTGCTGTCCAAGGGACTCTCAGAAGTCTTCGGTACTACAGTTTGAAAGCATCAATTCTTCGGCGCTCAGCCTGCGTTATTGGCACCTCGTACCCACTCTGTAGGGGATGATGATAATCCTGTCCTCTAATGTTTTCCTTCTGATGAGCAAGGACTGTGTCTTTCCTGCCTTTAAATCCCACTCTGTAAGTTGGGGCAGTCTCATAACTCAATCATCTGCAGCAGGCTGGGAGGAAAATTAACTGACCACGTTGAGCTGGGTGGGGATTG
The DNA here is from genome assembly GCA_006410675.1 of Oreotragus oreotragus. Taxonomy (NCBI): domain Eukaryota; kingdom Metazoa; phylum Chordata; class Mammalia; order Artiodactyla; family Bovidae; genus Oreotragus; species Oreotragus oreotragus. The sequence continues at coordinate 47,431 of SJYX01015847.1, forward strand.
CTGTGAAGTGGAGAGTCCAAGGTGGTCTTGGAGGGGGAGCAATTATTCCTGCTTTCATCACGCCAGGCTTCCCTGTCCCTCACCATCTCCCAGAGTTTGCCCAAGTTCATGTCCATTGAATTGGTGACACCATCCAACCATCTCATCCTCTGTCACCCCCTTCTCCTTCTGCCTTCAGTCTTTCCCAGCATCAGGGTTTTTTCCAGTGAGTCGACTCTTCACATCAGGTAGCCAAAGGATTGGAGCTTCAGCTTTAGCGTCAGTCCTTCCAATGAATGTTCAAGGTTGATTTCCTTTAGGATTGACTGGTTTGATCTCCTTGCTGTCCAAGGGACTCTCAGAAGTCTTCGGTACTACAGTTTGAAAGCATCAATTCTTCGGCGCTCAGCCTGCGTTATTGGCACCTCGTACCCACTCTGTAGGGGATGATGATAATCCTGTCCTCTAATGTTTTCCTTCTGATGAGCAAGGACTGTGTCTTTCCTGCCTTTAAATCCCACTCTGTAAGTTGGGGCAGTCTCATAACTCAATCATCTGCAGCAGGCTGGGAGGAAAATTAACTGACCACGTTGAGCTGGGTGGGGATTGCTGTGAAGTGGAGAGTCCAAGGTGGTCTTGGAGGGGGAGCAATTATTCCTGCTTTCAACACATGTCTATTGAGTATCTTCCATGTGCCAAGCACTGTTCTAGGCATGGAGACAGAGAATGAACCAGAGAGAGCTCTCTGCACTCTTGCAGTTCACGTGCTAGTGGACTCGGGTTTAACGGCTTTGTCGCCACAAGAATATGGGCCCACTGTTGCCATTACTTCTACTTTGGGAAAGAAAAGCCAGAAATCTGGATTTTTGAAAACCATGAGGGAGTCTGAGATTAGCAGATGCAGACTAGTATATACAGTGTGTTCTACTGTAGAGCACAAGGGACTTTTGTCACTCTCCTATGATAAACTGTAATGGAAAAAAGTATGAAAGCGAATATACATAACTGACTCACTTGGCCATACAGCGGAAACGACCACAACACTGTTAATCAGTTAGACTTCAAAAAATTAAAAAGCAACAACTATGAACTGGCAGTGCTTTTAAGTGCTGGCTGTGGCTATATGTTATTTTGTGAAGCACTGTGCTGTGCTTCATCATTCAGTTGTATCCGATTCTTTGTGCCCCCTTGAACTGTAGCCCACTGTAGCCTGCCAGTCTCCTCCTTTCATGGGGCACCGCTAGGCAAGAATACTGGAGTGGGTTACCAAGCCCTCCTCTGGGGGATCTTCCCAACCCAGAGATCGAACCCAGGTCTCCCTCATGGCAGGCAGATTCTTTACTGCCTGAGTCACCAATGTGGGCCAAACCCTGGGATTCCTAGGCCTCCAGTTGGCAGCCCTTGCTGTGAGATGCTCCCCAAATGGCTCTAGGAGGAGGGGAGTCTCTGCTCTGCACACCAGCAGCTGGGCTGATGTCAAGGTCACTGGGGCAGAGGGCATCTCCTCCCCATCCTGCAGGAGGTTCCTGTGGCATTTCTGCCCACAGCACAGATGACGCTGCTGTGCTGCGGGCTGCAGGCAACGAGTGTGAATATTCCTTCTCTCATCCTTCCTGTTCCCAGCCCCCATACAGCCTATATCAAGAGAACAGACGCAGCATCCGTAGTTAACTATGGCGGGGAAGAAGGTGGTGGCTATGGCCGACGTGGAGAAAATGCAGTGGGTCCAGGAAGCAGCCTTTGAAGCCAGATAATTAATTATCTTTGTTGCCTGAATCTTTGTTAAAGTGGAGAACTGATCTAAAAGCCTGTGTGGGAAGGATGGGGAATAGGATTGAGGAGAAAAGAACTTGGAGATGCTACCAGGAGCAGTTCCTAACAGTGGGAGGTTTTGGAGAGAGTGGTGAGCTTCCTGGGAAGATGTGAGGCGTGCTTATGGAGGTACTTTGTGTCCAGCGAGCATGGTGCTGCAATGCCAGCTTTTATAGGTGGTTGCCCCTGAGTGGGGCATGTACTCTCTGGTTTGCCTCTGCCTCCACCTCCCACCGTTGTACTTCACCCACACGTTTGACTCGTTTAGCCACTGTCCTTACCTTCATAGGTCCTAGAGCTGGTGGCCCCTGCTCTGTGGAGGCCGTATGGCAGAGTGCTCGAGATGGTGGACTCTGGGCTCAGAACGAGCCTGACCTGCCTTTTACTATCTGTGTGATCCTGGACAAGTCCTTCTGCCTCTGTGATTGTACCTGTCAGGATCCCAGCAGGAAACACCTCCCCCAGAGGCCTTCAGTGAAGGGATTCTTTAACACCTCTAGGGGGGAAGATTCTGGAGAAGACTCTTGAGAGTCCCGTGGTCTGCAAGATCAAACCAGTCAGTCCTAAAGGCAATCAGCCTTGAATATTCATTGGATGGGCTGATGGTGAAGCTCCAATACTTTGGCCACCTGATGCGCACAGCCGACTCATTGGGAAAGACCCTGATGCTGGGAAAGATTGAGGGTGAGAGGAGAAGGGGGTGACAGAGGATGAGATGGTTAGATAGCATCACTGACTCAGTCAGTGGGCATGAATTTGAGCAAACTCTGGGAAACGGTGGAGGACAGAGGAGACTGGTGTGCTGCAGTCCATGGGGTCTCAAGGAGTCAGACACGACTTAGGAACTGAGCAACAGCAACAGGGGGGAAGAAACCAGTGGAGGTAACTTGCGGGGACTCTGCAGCCTAAGGCAGAAGGGATTGTTGGCACAAGTGGTGGTCCTGAAGGGACAAAACTGCTTCCCAATGGTGCCATCAATTCAAGGAGGAAGGCGGGGAAGTACCTAGCCTCTCTCCTCCTCTCCAGTCACTTGTTGGTTCCAGCTGTCTGAGGCCAGCTGGAAACCAGGAGGCAAGGGGCCTGGATGCTTCATTTTGTAGGGGCCAGCCTCCCAGGGCTCAGGTGACAGCAGAGGCAGGTGAAGATTGGGTCTGGGAGAGAAGCAAGGAAAACTGGTTCACTGGTCCTCCATTTCCTAACCTCGAAAGCGGAGGATCATACGGCTGCCTACCTCAGAGTGTCCTTGGGGTGAAAATACTCCCTCAGAATGCCTGCCCGGTAAATGCTGAGACTCTGTGTGGGTTTCAAGGCCTTCCTAGGGACCGAGGGCCCAGAGAGAGGTGTTCTGTGTGTTGTCTCATCATACAGTTTTAGGATGAGGAACTCTTCCCCTGCATGCCCTGTAACGAGAACCTGGGATGTTGGCTTCCTTTGCAGAGCATGGAAGGTAGAAGGTAGCAGTTAAGAATGAAGACTCTGGAGTCAGATAGTCTAGGTTCTAGCCTGACTGTCACTTACTGTCAGGTTTCTTAGCTTCTCAACGCCCCCCCCCCTTTTTTTTCATCTGTCAAATGGGGCTGTTGGTATTTCCTGTATCATGGCGATGTGAGGATCAAGTGTAAAGAGCGTGAAGCAGTGCCTGGAAGTAACAGGCGATCAATAGATAGTAGCTACTGCTGCTGTTGCTGTCTCCCCCTCCTCCTCCCCCTCTTCTTTCCCGTCATCGCCACCACCACCATCACCACCTTCATCACCACCGTCACCACCACCGCCACTACTGTGGGCTGAGTGCGTGCGTGCTAAGTCACTTCAATCCTGTTTGTTTGCGACCCTATGGATGGTAGCTAGGCGGCCTCCTCTGTCCGTGGGAAGATATCTAGGCAAAAATACTGGAGTTGCCATGCCCTCCTTCAGGGGATCTTCTTGATGCAGGGATCGAACCTGAGTCTCTTGGGTCTCCTGCATTGACAGGTGGGTTCACTAGCACCGGTGCCTCCCAGGAAGCCGTACCTACTGTGTGTTAAGCAAAACTGACCTGTTATCATTAGAGAGTTTCCCACTGCGTGGAGACCCTCCACCAGCTCTCCCGGGAGCTTCATTGATCATGCCGTTAATCCTCTCGTCCTCCCACAGATAGGATATTTCAGGGAGTGATTGATGGGTGTGTGTGTGTGTATGTGGGGGAGGGTGGGCTTGTGCCTGACTCCGGGGACACGGTGCTTTGTTATGCAAAATAGCTTGCCTGTCATCCCACTACGAGCCCCTTCCTTGAAAAGTTCCAGGCTATTTTTGAAGCCTTCATGGCTCACATGTTCCTTTCTCCATCATGTCAATGCCAGTACGGAAACATCAGAACCTTTTGGCAGAATGTAAAGCAAAAGAGATTTCAAAGTGCATGGAGGATGAGTGTTGCTCAGATGACAGGGTATTAAGACATGACAAGAATGCTGAGTTTCCAGACTGCAGCAGCTTGTGCGTTTGTATTTAGCCCTCGTTGGATTTCTTGGGAAATCAGCGGAGGTGCCGAAGGCTAACGTCATCTCTAAGAAGGCACCAAAGGGTAGAAACACCCGCTGACATCCCCCCACCCCCATAAATACACTCTGGAAGATCAGGAAATGATGCCAGAATGAATGGGTGGTTGCCCCGAGCAACTCCAGGCTCTGGGCCACAGGGTGCTGCAGGTGAAGCAGCTGGCGATGGAGGGAAGCACGTGAGCACCAGGCGCCCCAAAGCTTTGCTACTGATGCAAAGCCCAAAACACACACTGGAGTCTCCCAGTGTGCAGTGAATACGTGCATCTAAGCGTGAAGGCGCCAAACCCTCACCATTTATACACTGTATTACAAATGTCATGTTTTATTTTCCCTTTCTGTTCTTTCCTGGAGGGTAGAGAATGACTTTGGGGACAGGTAGACCTGCGTTCCAGTCCCTTCTCTGCCTCTTGCATGCATGCTAAGTTGCTTTGGTCATGTCCGACTCTTTATGACCCTACAGACTGTAGCCCACCAGGCTCCTCTGTCCATGGGATTCTCCAGGCAAGAATACTGGAGTGAGTTGCCATTTGGGAGTTGGTGATGGACAGGGAGGCCTGGCGTGCTGCGATTCATGGGGTCGCAAAGAGTCAGATGCGACTGAACTGAACTGAACTGATGCTTGGCAGGTTACTTCAAGGAGGTGCAACTTTCTCTCATCTGTAAAATGGGCATGATAACTGTGCTTTCCTCCAAAGGTCATTCTGAGTGTTAAAGGAGATGACCTTTGTATCCAATATCTGTCTTGCCTTGATCGCACAATAAATTTCAGCCTTTATTATGTAATAGTGACATTGAAATTAAAAGACCCTTGCTTCTTGGAAGGAAAACTGTGAAAAACCTAGACAGTGAATTAAAAAGCAGAGACATCACCTTGCTGACAAAGGTCCACCTAGTCAAAGCATTGGTTTTTCCAGCAGTCACGTATGGATGTGAGAGTTGGACCACAGAGAAGGCGGAGCACCGAAGAATCGTTGGTTTTGAATTGTGGTGCTGGATAATACTTGAGAGGCCCTTGGATAGTAGGGAGATCAAACCAGTCAATCCTAAAGGAAATCAGTCCTGAATATTCACTGGAAAGATTGATACTGAAGCTGAAGCTCCAATACTTTGCCACCTGGTGTGAAGAACCAATTAATTAGAAAAGACTCTGATGCTGGGAAAGATTGAAGGCAAAAGGCGAAGAAGGTGGCAGAGAATCAGATGATTGGATGGCATCACCGACTCAATGGGCATGAGTTTGAGCAAACTCTGGGAGATCGTGAAGGACAGGGAAGCCTGGCACGCTGCAGTCCCTGGAGTCGCAAAGAGTCAGACATGACTTAGCAACTGAACAACTATAATGAGTGACATTGACCTGACTCAAAGTACCTTGGGGTTGTTCAGTGAATTTTATACTGTCCGGGTGTTTATGAACCAACTTACAAAGGTGCTGTCCATTTATCTAATGACCCATACTAACAGTGCCTTATCCCAGAGTATAAAACCACTCTCTTATGAAGCCGTGTATTTCATTTGAAAGGCAGTGAGTTATGCAGTTTGTCATGTTCCCCTCTTTGGCCTTGCCTGCTGCAAATGCACCCTTAGTTTGTGGTTCTTCTGTGCCAGGGTCCTCTTTAGCCCAGGCTTTATGGTCCGATGAGTTCTCCAGTTCATGACTTGCGTCTTTTATCAGTTTTGCTGGCTTTTATCCATGCTGTTAATTATAGGCCATCTCAGACGTGATTGGGTATAAATTATAAAACAATATTCATTATAACTTAGTGTCAAAGGTGCTCTGTTAAACTGTTGGAATTGATCATTCCTGTAATAGCTTTCATGGTACACAGACTGCCCTGTTGCCCAATTTTCTAGATAAACCACTTTGCAAAAATTGGTAACACGTTTTCCAAGTAGGGTAAACAAATGAACATTGTGATGCTATCTGAATGTATTTTAATATTCAGTAAAAAATGCTGCCTGGCAAGAGAACCAGCATGATCAAAACAAGGTAAAAAATAAGCAATGAGAAGTTGAGGGAAATGTGTATCTGAATGTAGGCAGTAGATAAAATCGTTCTTTGCCTCCCAGCTAACAGTGCTCTGCAGAAAACTTAATGGTTGCACAAACTTTTTTTTAACTTGTCAACAAAACCTCAGATATAAACATTAGTGATGATTGCTATCCCTTCTCAGGAGAACTAGTGCAGGGTGGACTCCTCACCCCTCCCTGGTTACCATGGAAACATTCTGGTGACTTCATCACAGGTAGAGTGTTTGGAGGTTCTTCAGCCCACCATGGAAGGTGGGAGGGAGCCTGACTCATTCTGAGAGGAGCTAGAGATGTGAACTGTGGCCGATTTGTCTTCCCTTTAGCCCAGTGCATCTCTGCCGTTAGCAGACCTTTGTCTCTAAGTAAAATGTCTTTGAAACATCAGTGGAATATGATCAAGCTGTCTGGGGAAGGTATGTTCTGATTTTCTCCCATAGATATAATGCCTATCAAAATGCGAAAGATTTATTCATTCAGTCAACTATCGGTGAAGGTTTTCGGTTGGCAGGCGCTGTGCTGGGCATGGGAGGGAAGGTGATGGTGAGCTGCCCTCTAAAGGCCTCCTCCAACCTGAGGGGACAGACCCATGCCCAGAGGATTGCAGGGCAGTGTAGAGAGAGCTCATGGTGATGGCGGCCTGTTGAGGGCACCGTGCTGGGTTAGATTGTGTCTCTCCGAAGTTGTGCTCAAGCCCTAACCTGTGAACGGACCGGATTTGGAAACGAGATCTTTGCGCATGTAGTCAGGATGAGGTCATACTGGGTTGGGGTGAGCCTTCCATCCCGTGACTGGGGCCATTGTAATAAGAGAGAGTTTGGAGACACAGAGACAAAAGGAGGCTGGCCGCGTGAGGGTGAAGGCAGACGAATGACGCTGCCACTAGCCGAGGAGCGCCCGGGTCGCCAGCACCCGCCGGAAGCCAGAAGCGGCAAGGAAGGACGCTCCCTGCACCCTTCAGAGGGAACATGGCCCTGCCAGCAGCTTGGCATCGGACGTCTGGCCTCCAGGACTGGGAGACAGTAAACTCCCGCTGTTGCAGCTGTCCCGCTGTGCTCATTTGCTGTGGCAGCTCTAGGAGAGGAGCACAGGCAGCTGCACGGATGGGAAGGCGTGTGTGGTGGGGGCAGACCTCGGAGCCCTGCTGAGCAGCGGCGACCCCGAGCTGTGCGGAGGGCAGGGGCTAGCCCCCCGGGAGAGCCGGGCAGGAGGCCGCCGAGGCCACGGCCACAGAGATGGCGAAGCAGCCACCTCCAGGAAGGAGAAGGGGCCCTGCTGAGCAGCGGCGACCCCGAGCTGTGCGGAGGGCAGGGGTGTTAGCCCCCTGGGAGAGCGGGGCAGGAGGCCGCCGAGGCCACAGCCACACATCCAGGAAGGAGAAGGGGCTCATTTTAAGGATTTCTATCTTGGACTCTGTTTTTTAATTAAAAAAAATTTTTTTTTTGAAACTTGGAGAGATTTTACTAGCTACATTCATGGAAATAACTTAATAGATTTTTTTAACTTCAAAGTCTTTGGATTATTTATTTTTTAGAATTTATTTTATAGAAGTATAGTTGATTTAGAATGTTGTGCTAACTTCTGCTGCACACCAAAATGATTCAGTTTCACATGTACATGCACTCTTTCCCTTTATGATTGATCACAGGATATTGAATATAGTTCCGTGTGCTATACAGTGGGACCGTGTTGTTTTCTATCCATTCTCTATATACTAGCTTGTATCTGCTAATTCCAAACTCCTGATCCATTGCTTTCGCACCCTCCCCGCTGGCAACCACAAGTGGGTTCTTTATGTCTGTGAGTCTGTTTCTGTTTGAAGGTAAATTCATGTGCATCATACTTTAAATTAAGGGATACCTTATGATATTTGTCTTCCTCTGCCTGACTTCTCTTAGTATGACAATCTCTAGGTCTGTCCATGCTGGTGCAAATGGCACTCTCTCTCTTTTTTATGGCTGGGTAATAGTCCGCTGTATATATGCACCACGTCTGGATCCATTCGTCGGTCCGTGGACATCTAGGTTGTCTCCACGTCTTGGCTGCTGTGGCTCGTGCTGCTGTGAACACAGGGCTGCGTGCATCTGGATGATGCTTCTGTCTGGATATAGGGTCACATCCTGGTCCCTTTGAGCCCCCAGCACCGCCTGCCCATGGGCTCAGTTTCTTAAGCATATGTTTCCCAGGTTCTATTCTGGGAGGTGATGTGTCCTTTTTATTAGAGTTCTCAAGGGAGTGTGTGACCTTCACAAGTTCACAAATTGACAACATCAAGGGGATTTGGGAGAACCTGATGGGAGACGAGGCTGGAAGGGTCACCCCTTGATTGTGACCTTGCCGAGACCAGACCACTCAGGCAAGATTAAGCTGATAGGATGAGGCTGCTGCTGCTCAGTCACTTCAGTCGTGTCCGACTCTGTGTGACCCCATAGACGGCAGCCCACCAGGCTCCCCCATCCCTGGGATTCTCCAGGCAAGAATACTGGAGTGGGTTGCCATTTCCTTCTCCAATGCATGAAAGAGAAAAGTGAAAGTGAAGTCGCTCAGTCTGTCCGACTGTTAGCGACCCCATGGACTGCAGCCCACCAGGCTACTCCGTCCATTGGATTTTCCAGGCAAGAGTACTGGGGTGGGGTGCCATTGCCTTCCCCGATAGGATGAGGCAGAGCATCTAAATCAGGACTTGACTTGTAACTGGACGTTGGAGGTGGGTGTGGAGGTGGAACCCTGGTTTCCATTGTGGGTGATGGAAGGATGGTGGCCACGTGCTGAACAAATGGACCTGGGGAGTGAGGAGGAGGAAAGGAAGGCGGAGGGAGGGAGACAGAGGGGCAGGCGGGGAGGAGATGTCAGTGGCGGCAGCTCAAGAGAAGCTGGTTGATCTCCTTTTGGAAAAGCTGTGTGTGTGTGTTTAATCTACTGACAAATATCTTTATTAAAAATATTTATTTATTTATTTGACAGAGTCTCAGTTGTGGCATTTGGGGTCCTCCTTACAAAATGCGAGGTATTTCCCTGTGGCCTCTGGACTCCAGCACACAAGGGCTCAGTAATTGAAGAGTGCGAGCTGTTTCTTTGTAGTTTCCTAGTTCCCTGCCCCCTCTGCACTGGAAGGCGGATTCCTAACCCCCCGGCCCACCAGGAAAGTCCCCCCAAACGAAGCTTGCGGAGACTTGGAGGCCACTGCTTCTAAGGGCTAATGGCTGTGGCTGGGCTCTGCGTCCTGCCCCGGCAGTGGTCTGAGACTCGGCAGGAGAACCCAGAAGGGAGGGTGTCAAGGAGAGAACGCAAAAGAAAGGAAGACACGGTAGCCAAGAGGGAGGAAGACGGTGGGAAGACGCCAGAAATCAACCATGGGAAGGTGGTCAGAGGCAGTGGGTAGTTAACAGGGTCAAACCTCACAGGGATGACGGCTTTAATTCAGGGCTGAGAAGTCTTCATTCAGGTCTTTAATTCTGTCTGAGAAACACCCACTGAAAAGATTCAGACGCGGTCACGTTGAAGTCAAGTGAAAATTCCTCACCTCCTATCAGACGAAACGAGGGAAGACATTTACGGTCTACCAGGTGGGAATGCGGGCGTCCTGTCTGGTCCCTGATACACACGATAGAGACCTGAAAACAAGTGAGCTCTCTGAACCAGCGGAAGCCTGGTGTTCATCATTTACGCGCGACGTTGATGGATGGATTCATTAGGCAGTGCATGATGTGGCTTGTCGGCTATTTCTGCACAGACAGCTCAAGATGGGCTGGGTGCCCCGTGGGAATTGTATGCAGCTCCTTACCCGTATCCCAGGCTTTGCCCAGCATGCTGTGTACGGTCTCCTGATTTGCAGGATTCCCTCTCACACAGTCCCTGTAGACACGTCCACCTTCCTCTTTTACCTCTGCGTGGGCTGCACCACCTTCTCCCGACCCAGTGTCCCCTTTTGCCTAAATTCACCCCATCCCACACCTTTCCCAGGTCCCTGGCTGGTGGGGGTCTCCCACTGGCTCCCTGGGATGCCAGGTGTGACTTCCTTTTAGAGTCGTGGGAGGGGACAGCATCTCACCACCTTTGCCGCCCCACCCTGGGGCCCCCATCACCCTGAGGAAGGCTTAAATTCCCAGTCTGCTGCTGCTGCTGCTGCTGCTAAGTCACTTCAGTCGTGTCCGACTCTGTGTGACCCCATAGACGGCAGCCCACCAGGCTCCCCCATCCCTGGGATTCTCCAGGCAAGAATACTGGAGTGGGTTGCCATTTCCTTCTCCAATGCATGAAAGAGAAAAGTGAAAGTGAAGTCGCTCAGTCTGTCCGACTGTTAGCGACCCCATGGACTGCAGCCCACCAGGCTCCTCCGTCCATTGGATTTTCCAGGCAAGAGTACTGGG
>SJYX01015847.1:64417-77688 GCA_006410675.1 Oreotragus oreotragus
GGGGTGGGGGTCATGTAAAACAGGGGGAGGAGCCAGGGAAAGGTAGAAGATGCCACAGAGAGCAGGATGGGGAGGTTACAGGGAAGCAGAGATCTATGCAGTCTAAAGGACTTTCTAGTATCAGAATTGTCCTTAGGAGGTGGAGTGCTCCTTGTTCAGCAATGAAATGAGAAGCTCAGGGACATTGTGAAGGGTGGGGTCAGATGTCTTTGAATTGGCCAGAGTTTTTTGGTTCTCTGAAACTCCAGTACTTTGGCCACCTCATGCAAAGAGTTGACTCATTGGAAAAGACTCTGATGCTGGGAGGGATTGGGGGCAGGAGGAGAAGGGGACGACCGAGGATGAGATGGCTGGATGGCATCACTGACTCGATGGACATGAGACTGAGTAAACTCCTGGAGTTGGTGATGGACAGGAAGGCCTGGCGTGCTGCGATTCATGGGGTCGCAAAGAGTCGGACACGACTAAGTGACTGAACTGAACTGAACTGAAGCAACAATTGACTGTAGGTGTCTTAAAAACCAAGCGGAAGGGTATGCAGTTCTACATTCATGTCATGGCCGGGCCTTGGAAAGAACAGGGTCCAGAGTGGCTCTTGGCTCTAAGTAGCAGGAAGTCATGGACCACCTTCTTATGGCAGTGCTACTGATTCAAGAATCAAATCCCCAGGAGGAGTGTGATTGGCTGATCTTGGGTCACATGCCACTCCTTGGCCAGGGGGAGAGCTGCCGGGCATCTTGACTGACAGCGCCATCAAGACTGGACAGCATGGAGCCAGACCGGTTTCCCAAAGGAAAGTCAAGATGCCACTTACCATAAGGGAGAGTGGCTGCTGTGCAGGCAAAACCCACAGATGCCCACTGTAAACTCCACGGCCCTGTCTTGGGTTGGATGATATTTGTGATGTTCCCATAACAGGCCCGCCTTCTTGCAGGGCTATTGCTAGTGTTTTGCCTGCTGGAGGATTAAGCTTCTCTGTTTGCTTTTTAGAGTAAGTTTGGGGACTGGGATTGACATGAGTTTATCTCTGGGCTTCAAGCCACTAGCCCTGGAGGCACAGTTTGGCAGATATGACTCATGTTATTTCTTGATAAGACAGTCAAGAAAAGACTTGGCCTTCTGGCTATATGGCCCCTCCTTTGTGAGCTAGGCTAGGAGCTGGTAGTAGACAGATGGCGTAAATCTCTGTTGCATCAGCGAGGTGGGTGTGACCATCCTACAGGCACTTACTAAAAAGAAGCCCAAGTAACTGGCACCTGTGGATACAGGAGACCTGTCAAATCCTATACCTTCCAGCACTTTTTCTTACCCGAGCAAACTTCTAAGTGCAGCCATCCTTGTAGGACTGCAATATTTAGAGGATAATGGGCTTCCCTTATGGCTCAGTGGATAAAGAATCTGCCTGCAATGCAGGAGACAAAGGCAGAAGTGAGTTCGATCCCTGGGTCGGGAGGATCTCCTGGAGGAGGGCATGGTAACCCACTCCAATATTCTGGAAAATCCCATGGACAGGGGAGTCTTATGGGCTACAGTTTATGGGATAGTCAAGTGTCAGACACAACTGAGCAACTAACACTATTTAGAGGATAAGGGAAGGGTAAAACACTGTATCACAGGTTTCCTCAGTTCACTAACATGGACTGATCCAACTGAGTGTTCTTAATAGCAAGTCCCCAAGTAAAAAAGAAAAGAGATTATATTTATAGGAACACATGAAACACAGGAGCAAAGAGGGGCCCTCACTGCCCACCCCCCAACTTCTCATCTTTGGTTTATTAGTCATAAGTTCTTTGATCTCAAGAACCAAACACCCAATTCAAGTTGGTTTAGACAAAGAGGGATTTGTTGACATATATAAAAAAGTCGAGGGGTTCTCCCTTCAGGCTTGGTTGGATCCAGGTGCTTCTGTGTGGTTATCAGATATCTCTTGGCTCTGCTTTTCTCCTTGCTGGCTTCCTTCTTGGGAAAGCTTTCCCTTTGTGATAATAAAGATGGCAGCGTCCATGCACGTGTGCTCAGTTGCTTCAGCCAGTGTCTGACTCTTTGCGATCTTGTGGACTGTAGCTAGCCAGGCTCCTCTATCCATAGGGATTCTCCAGGCAAGAATATTGGAGTGGGTTGCCATGCCCTCTTCCAGGAGATCTTCCTGACCCAGGGATAGAATTCACATCTGCCCGTGTCTCCTGCATTGCAGGTGGATTCTTTACCCACTGAGCCACCTGGGAAGCCCGAAGATGGCAGATGCAGACTTCTTCCCCACCCGACTTAGCAGGACTCCTGGAAAATAAACCTTTTCCCTAATAATTCTAGCAAGAGTCCTAAAGCTGATTCTCACTGGGTAGCTGAGACACATGCCCATCCCTGAATCCACACTGTGGCCGGGGTCCTGGGTTCCCCTAGCATCCAGGAGAGGGGAGGGCATCCTTAGCCAGCTCATGGAAACTGGGGGCCTGATGGCCCAGATAGAAGCAGGGTATGTGCAGTTTCGGGACCAGCTCTTCTCCTGGTCCTCCTGGTCTGAGAGCTCTAGTGCGGGAAGTCTGGTGGACAAGGGATGTTGATGTTTCCCCTTCGGCCATGGCTTTTTTGTCTTGCTGACCCCGCCTTTGGGGCATGATCAAAGCCGGGAGGCCACGGGGTCAAGAGCAGTCTCCATGTATTATCCAAACAAGCAGGATATTCCCAGGAGCTGTCCTGCCCAGGCGCTTTCTCCCCAGGGTTATAGCAGAAGCTGGTGGCGGGGGGTGAGGGGGGCTTTCTTCTCATGAGTTTGTTTACTTCTGAGTCCTGTCCTTTACCTCTTGTTGGCTCCACTGCTTTGTCTGGCTTAGGTAAGTAAGCTTGGTAACATTGTGAATGAAAGCATTCCTTTCCTGCAGTTGCTGACCCCTGCGAGGCTCTTGCTTGGTAGTGCTAGGCTGCTGCTAAAGAAATGACGCTTGCTCTTCCTTCCATCTCTTATGGGAGGAAATCACCATCATTAGAACTCTGCAAATTCCCTTTAATTCTGGGTAAATGGTTGGCAGCCGTATGATGGAATAAGACGCAGTTGTAGAGACAGGATGAGGTCACTGGCTACATGTTGAGATGGTGTGGGCCTCCAGATCTGTTAGTTTGGGGAAGAGCATGAGGAGAGTGTGCAGATCAGCAGTGCTCTGCCCCACTTGAATCACCTGTTCCCAGCCTCTCTGTGTGTGCTCAGTGTCTGACTCTTTGCGACCCCATGGACTCCCCAGCCCACCAGGCTCCTCTGTCCATGGAATTCTCCAGGCAAGAATACTGGAATGGGTTGCCATTTCCTCAGCCAGGGGATCTTCCCGACCCAGGGATTGAACCCGCATCTCTTGCATAGGCAGGTGGATTTGTTACCTCGAGGGCCACCTGGGAAGCCCTCCCAGCTTCTCCAATCTTCCTCCCATAAATCTGAATCTCTAGAGGGACTTGAGCCCTGTTCTGTTTTGAAAGCTCCAAGTAACTCAGAGTGCAGCCCAGACTGAGAACCAAGGATGCAGATTTGTAATCGTCTGGATGAAACTAAAGGGGCATAGATAAAACCAAGAAGGAAACAGAGAATTATACTGCACATATAGGCAGGGACTCATACGTGCTCACACACATGCAGAGAATATTGCCAGAAGACAGACAAGAAATGAGAAAGAGTAGTTCCCCCTGGCAATGGGGTAGAGCCTTGTCTCTCAAACATATGCTCATCAGTAATGTTCGAATTTTAAGCCTTAAGCATGATAAACAGTTTAAAAAAGAAATCCTAACTGCACACCCAAGGCTGGCCAGGCAGGGCTGTGAGATGACTCTGAGCTCAGCTCTGTGGGTAGCTGGCAGCTACCCACAGACGCACAAATACCACCCACCACCCTGGCCACAGCTGCCTTCCTCTTGACTCAGCTGGTGAGAGTGACTTCTTGAGTGAGAGAGGTGACCAAAGACCAGTAATTCATTTATTCATTCATGGTCAATGTACTCATTCATATTTTTATTAAGCATCAGATACGGGGCAGGTATGTGCCAAGCACAGGACTCTGGTCTCATCCTCATGACTATGCATGAAGTGAAAGTGTCAGTCACTTAGTCACGTCTGACTCTTTGTGACCCTATGGGTGGTAGCCCGCCAGGCTCCTCTGTCCATGGGATTCTCCAGGCAAGAATACTTGTGTGGGTTGCCATTCCCTTCTCCAAGGGATCTTCCTGATCCAGGGATCAAGCCAGTAACTGATCTTGTCCCCATTCTGTGGTTGGGGATATTTGAGCTCAGAGATAATGTGTAACCAAGGTGATAGTGTTTGAATCAGGAAGACTAGCTAAAACAGAGCTTGTGAACTGGTGGGATTCAGATGTATTTGGATGGTCAGCATGGAGTTTTCAGAAAAGCCCATCTGGCAACGCTGGACTAGCACTCCCAGGGCCATTGCTGGACAGAGTTGAGTATCCTGGGAATGGGCATGTGCTGTCCAGTTCATCCCAGCCACCCTTCCCTGCTATATTACACCAGACTTGCTTCACTCAGTCACTTAGCCTGGCCTCTGTAGGGTTTTAAGTTTATAACCCTTGCAATGAAATAGGTGCATGTGTGCTAAGTTTTTTCAGTTGTGTCCGACTCTTTGTGACCCTATGGACTGTAGCCTGACAGGCTCCTCCATCATGAGAGTTCCTAGGTAAGAATACTGGAGTGCATTTCCATGCCCTCCTCCAGGGGTTCTTCCTGATCCAGGGATCGAACCTGTGTCTCTTTCATTGGCAGATAGGTGCTTTATTGCTGAGTCACCTGGGAAGCCCAGTGAAGTAG
Organism: Oreotragus oreotragus; assembly: GCA_006410675.1. NCBI lineage: Eukaryota > Metazoa > Chordata > Mammalia > Artiodactyla > Bovidae > Oreotragus > Oreotragus oreotragus. The sequence goes on from SJYX01015847.1 coordinate 69,219, forward strand.
GTAGGATGAGCCAACCATTCCCTGTCCCCTGGGGCTCCCAAGCTGAATTATCCTGTGGGGCATGTCTTTTCTACTCCAATCTGACCTTCAGTCTGCTGGTTGGAGAACTAAGCTGTCTACCTTTAAATTTCCTCATGGCCATCATGGGATGGGCTGTTGGTAGTGATGTATTTATGGAACAGATTTGCACAGTAGAGAATGAGTGAAATATAGAAAGGGACAGTCATCCAGCCTGGCAGGAATGTGGGGCAGTGGAGTGAGAGGAGGTAAGAGTAAAGTTAGACGGTGGTTTCATTGTGAATGGATGCCAGCCTGTTGGATTGGAATGACTGGAACTTTATTCTTTAGGCCAGTGCTGTCCAATGATACTTTCTACAGTGAGCGTCCAGTATTGCAGCTTCTAGCCACATGTGACTGTTAAGCATTTGAAATGTGGTTAGGGTGAATGAAAAGCTGAAGTACTTTTTAAACAATGGATTGTTCACTTTATTTTTAAAAAATATACGTGTTTATTTGTTTGACTGTGCCCGGTGTTAGTTGGGGCATGCCGGATCTTTGACCCTCATTGTGGCATGCAGAATCTTTAGCTGCAGCATGTCGGATCGACTTCCCTGACCAGGGATCAAACTCAGGCCCACTGCTTTGGGAGCACGGAGTCTGAGCCACCCACTTGACCACCAAGGAAGTCCCAATAACTGAATTTTAAATTTCATTTAATTAATTTAAATTGGCATAACCCCACATCACCTGTGGCTACCACGTTGGACAGGGCAACTTGAGATGATAAGCAGCCAGTGAATGTGTTGAAGAAGGGAGATAGTATCAAGCTGAGTTTTCAGAAGATGAATTTTTCAGGAATGTGTAGGCTGTATGGGGCGAGGGAAGTGGGCAGAAATAATATTAATGGTGTTTAGTATATGTTAGACATTTACTTGGTCCTCACATGACCTCATTTAACCCTCACAACAACTCTGTAAGAAAAGCACTATTTTTTTTTTAAATTTTATAGACTAAGAAAGCAAGACACCGCAAGGTCAATGAACTTAAGGTCATAGAGCTGATAAATAGTGTGTCCTGGTGTCGTGTCCAGGCAGCTTGGCTGCAGAGTTCAGACTGTAAACCTCTCTAACCTGGAAGGAAGTAAATAAACCTTCACTGAGAATTTCCTTTGTGCTCTGATGCTGTACATTGGTACATGATGTTTCATTTAGATTTCATAGCAATCACATAACACTGATGACCTTATCTCCTCTGTGATTATGGAAGCTTTGGCTCATAGAGATGAGACATCACGGCAGGCTTATCAGTTTCGGGGGAAACCAGTTAAGGCTTCATTGCAAAATTCCATTTCTGAGTTACTGAGGGCAGTTACGGTGGAATCAGTGGGGAGTGTACAGGAGGATATGGTATAAAAGATGTTGCGAAGGAAGAATCAGTAGGATTTAGCAACTGACTGGATGGCTGGGGTGAGGAAAGCGGGGGAGGATTTCTTCTGGAACAGTGAGATGAATGACAAACACAAATGCAGCCACGCTGTATGAGCTGAGAGTGTGTGGGCTCTAGAGGAAGACAAACCTGGTTTCAAATGTAAGCGTGGCCACTGACTAGCTGGATGCCCTTGGGCAAGTCATTCCTCTCTGTGTATCAGCATCCCTGTTGTTAAAACACGGATCAAAACACCTTACTCCTGGGGCTGTGATGGGGCTAAGCTGTAATAACCATGGATGTGAAAGTCCTTTGCCAACTCAAGTCCACGGTCTTGTGAGTCATGCTTCTGAATGGTAGGGAGGCTGGGTGGAGGTGGTGACCAGGCCTATCTACCTTTGATCATGGAGACGGTTCCAGAAAGCACGGGAGGGAGCACCACCTCATCTTGGACACTAGACAATTTCATGCCTGTGTGCCGGGGTCCAGCCCCGGTGGATCCAGGGTAATTCGAAGGGGAGACGGAGTAGGCGTCCTAAGAAAAAACTTAATTACAGATATATAGAGAGATTAGAAACGGATAGTGTAGTAGGAAAATTAGTGGAGAAAAAGAGGCTGAATAACTTGGTTTATGGGAATACCAATCACCACCTAGGTAAGCCACAGGCGTCTTTCCGTTCTCCCGAAGGAGAGGAGACACTGAGGCCTCCCCGGTCTGATCTTAGAAGCCCAGGCAAAATTAGCAGGCTTGGTGAGTACCCACGTTTCAGATGGGAATTCAGCCAGAAGGGGAAAGAAAGAATGACACGGGGGAATCAGTCTTTTCAGAAACTGATCCGATTTCTTTATTTTTCAGGTTTGTTTATATACTTTTTGTTATACATAGGGATGAATACAGAGTCACGCGGGGGTCAGCAGACCTGACCCTTGTCACAATCAGGTGCTTCATATAAAATTATACAAAGGTCTTATGGGTTTTACATCATCTTATGGCCATGAGGCCCACTGACATTTTATGGCCCTTTCTGATAACAGTCAGTTAACCAGAAAACGTATTTTTTTCCAGGGGTGATTTTTCTTAAATCAGGCACCACCCTCCAAATAAAGTTGCATTCTTATAGGGTGAGGGTGTAGTGAGTTACAGCTAAGAAAGGAATTTACTTAGCCTAAGGTTTAATGTGATTAATCTTAAAGGTTAATACTTATTTCTCCTATATGCTAGTTATATTCATTATAAGGGCAAGGAATATGGAAATTTAGCAGCAAATATTGGCTCAACAAATGTAAACCCTTCACCAATGTTCCCCTTAAGATCTATTTAGTTTTAAGATAGTGATAAAGTTACATTTTTGCATAGCAAGTGATTTATAATAAAGTACAGTGATCTATAACAAAAGAGAAAATTCATTAACTCAAAAAGTCTAGTATTGCTAACATCAAAAACTACTATATTTCCTTTTCTATACTCCAAATACATTGATTAATATATTCCCAGGTGCCTAAGGATATGGAGGCCTGGCAGCAATCATTGACTCAACAATGAGAAAAGCCCAATGCTAATTAAGACTTTCAAAATACTCCCAACTCTCTGTGCTGTTTATGGTTGAGAGGTTGTCACACAAGCTAGTTTGTCAGCAGAGAGGTTTGACCTGAGACACCCTTGTCACACCCAGGGCAGGGAATTAGCAGTAATTATTGGCACGACAAATGAAAAAACCCTTCACCAATATAATTTCTAATCAACCCACTATACTATACTAATAATTTTGTAACTTCTCAAAAAAGTCTGTATTTAGAAAGTTTTAAAGCATCTTGTGCCTCTCATGGTTGGAAGGCTGTAAACAATCACATGTGGCTGGATGAACCCACTCAGGCAGACTAGAGAAACTTCAGAGGAGTTTGTAAGTTGAAACACTCTTGTCATGCCCATGAATTTTTATTAACTGGAGCTGCAAGTTAACTCCTTCTCCGAGAGAAATGGTGATGGGGGAGAGCCCCCTGTGAAGTCAGAGGTGTAGGTGAGAGCATAAAACAGACTCTGGTTTTGGGGGTAGATGCTCGGGAACAGGGGGTTTCCTGAGGCTTGATCACGCCTTTGCGTATGCCAAGCCTCCTTCTTCATGACCTTTGCTATGGGCGGAGTTCCTCATGCTGGCCCCCGGCACCTGTGAGTTGTCTTTGACCTGGGAGGAAAGAGGGATTCTGCACACTCATCTGAAAGCAACATTTGCACACTGATGCCTCCACCTCAAATACCCCTTTCCACCAAGCACTTTGTGTGTGTGTCTTGTTTGACCTTCACAACAACTTTTTAAGAGTAGATAATGCTCTCATTCCCATTTTGGAGGAGATGGAGGCTCAGAGAGGCATAGTAATTGGGCTGATGTCTTTCAACTTGAGGGTCATAAAACAGCGGTTCAGGGGACTTGCTTGGTGGTCCAGTGGTTAAGAATCCACCTTGTAATGCAGAGGTCATGGGTTTGATCCCTGGTCAGGGAACTAAGATCCCACATGCCATGAAGCAACTAAGCCTGTGAGTTGCAACTACTGAGACTGCGCGCCAGAGCCTGAGCACCACAGCTAGAGAGTCACAGCAATGAAAGATCCTGCATGGCACCCTGAGGATCCCACGTGCTGCAGCTGAGACCTCACGCAACCAAATAAATAAGTTAAAAACAAAATTTTTTTTTAATGGAAGTTCAAACTGAGGTTCATCTGATCCAGAGGCCTGGCCTGGAAGTCTTGCAGATGGTGGATTTCTCTCTTGAGGAATGGCTGTCTGGGGGCTTCCAGAGAGAGACAAGAACTCAGGAAGGTGCTGAAGGCCCTTCTGTCTCTTCTTCCAACACAGACATCTGCAGCAAGTGCTGGAATGAATATCTCCGGTTAGTATGGATTCAGAGACAAAGATTGCTTCCTAAAGATGACAGTTGCCCATTTTAGACTCTAGTGAGAATAGGGTACAAGAGATGAATCTACTCCAAAGAGAGAAAATAAAAATTTAACGACTTGATCTAGTTTCCTCTGGATACAACAAATGAATTGTGATGGTTAGAGCTGGGCATTTGGGGGTGGGTGCAGTATGGGGCAGAGTTGGGGTCCCAATGCTTCCTGGGGGCAGATACTCCAGAGAGGTCTCTTGGGCTTTTGTCTGTAGTCTTCTGCTTCTGGGATCATCCAAGTGTTTCTGATCTTTGGCTGGTATATCAGTTTCCTATTGCTGGAATAACAGATTACCACACACTTAATGGCTTAAAATAACAAATTTATTACCTTATAGCTCTGGAGGTCAAGAGTCTGAAAATGGGTCTCACGAGGCTAACATCAAGACAGCAGGATGTCAAGATGTCAGCAGGACGTCATTCCTTCTGGAGCCTCTGGGGACCGTCTGTTCCTTGCCTTCTCTAGCTTCTAGACACCATCCACATTTCTTGGCGTGTGTTCCTTTCCAGCAGTGGCATCACTCCAGCCTCTGCTTTTGTAGTCTTACCTCCTTCTCTGACTGACCCTCATACCTCCTTCTACTAAGGATCCAGTGGCTAAGACTCCATGCTCCCAGTGCAGGGAGCCTGGGCGTGCAATCTCTGGTCAGGGAACTAGATCCCACATGCCTCAACTAAAAGTTTACATGCTAAATGTAAAGATCTCGCGTGCCACAATGAAGATCGAAGATCCTGCATGCTGCAACTGAGACTCGGCACAGCCAAGTAAATAAATTTTGAGAAAAAAAAAAGAAAAAAGTATTCTTTTTTTAAAAAAAGGACTCTTGTAACTGCATTAAACTCACCAGGATGTGCTAGTGTTATTCGACAGTCATGTCTGACTCTTTGAGATGCCATGTACTATAGCCTGCCAGTCTCCTCTGTCCATGGAATTCTCCAGGCAAGAGTACTGGAGCAGGTAGCCATTCCCTTCTCTAGGGGATCTTCCTGACCCAGGGGTTGAAACCAGGTCTTGTGCATTGCAGGCAGATTCTTCACTGTCTGAGCCACCATTCACACACTCCAGGGATTAGGATGTGGTCGTCTCTGGTGAGGCTGGGGGAAGACGTTATTCTACCTATAGGCCTATGACCCTCATGACTTTAATGTAATGGGAGGATTGGAGAGAAATGGTGCTTGGAATCTTAATCTCTTTTCTCTGCAGGAGCCAAGTAGCAGTTCCCTGCCCCCTGTTCTAAAAAGTTAGCTTATTTATTTATGGCTCTGCTGGGTCTTCGTTGCTCTGCTGACTTTGCTCTAGTTGCAGAGAGTGGTGGCTACTCTTCAGCTGTGGGGCATGGGCTTCTCAGCACAGTGGCGTCTCTTGTTGCAAGGCGTGGGCTCCAGTAGCTCTCGTAGAGCTCGTAGCTCTAGTAGCTCTAGTGGGCTCTCAGTAGCTGTGGTGTGTGGGTCTAGTTGCCTTGCAGCATGTGGGATCTTCCCAGAACAGGGGTTGAACTCTTGTCTCCTGCATTGGCAGGTGGATTCTTTACCAGTGAGCCACCAGGGACGTCCAGCAGTTTTCCCTTTTAAAACAGGTCTAGCATACATTCTCCCACCTGACACTCAGACGTTCTCAGTGCTCGTCTGGCCCATATACGTTTGGGTTTGAGACTGCATCATGTAGTCCTAATAAAGCGTGACTACTGGTTAGATTCAGAAGGCTGTAGGCTGCAGGCTTCTAACCTCTACGGCACAAAGAGTTGTTGCATAAACCATGAAGCATCTAGGAATTCTTGGTTCTTACCAGGTACCTGTTTGAAAGCAGGACCTAGTACGTGTTTCAGCAGTTTCTGTGAATGTTGGCTCTTATTTAAGAAAAGCTAGTCTTACCCTGAATTTGCCAAACAGAAATGAGGGGGTGTTTATTTGTATCACAAAAGGATTTAGTTTGTTTCTTTAAATAGCCTAAGCCCTACTCCTTTTCTTTGAAGTGTTTTAGTTAATGGGAAATTTGATTTGCAGAACTTTTTAGAAACGCGCTGTGTGAAGTAAATACCTGCACGAAAAGCTCATCAACTTTTCAGCCTGTTCCCAGCTTCTCTGTAGAGCATGCTGGGGTACAGCCAAGTCCCTTGGCATGCTGAGTCCGCCAAGGTGGATGTAGATTGCTCATTTTCGTGGCTAATTGGAAGGCTGCCAGGAGAAATCTTGTCCATGACTCATGTGGTCCTACCCTTGACCTTGGTGGTAGAATGTGGAAGGCCGGCTGGGAGCTATAGCTAGCATTGATTGGGTTTTCTTCTTTTTGTGTGGCTGATAACGCCCATTCTTTGTTGATTCATTCACCGAATATTTATTTACTCAATATATGCCAGGACATGTGGTAGACACTAGGAAGAAGCTAGAGATGAGCTTCCCTCAAAGAGAGTAAGGATGGATAAGATCATAACTGATATTTTAGATATTTTGAAGAAGGGCTCTAGGCTAAAGTAATTGCTTATCTGTGGTGAGCTGGGGGGAGAGGAACTTGCCTAAACATTTCTGGGTTAAGGGAGAAGTGAAAACTTCAGTAATAGACCAATTAGAAACTTACAACAATGGTGGCAGAAGAAAGCATAGGATGTGGTCAAAGCTGTGCTTGAAAGTTTTTAGCCTTAAAATGTTAAACTTTTAATGAAGAAGAATGGGAAGAAATTAGCTGAGCAGTCAGTTCAAGAAGCTTTAAAATGAATAATGAATAATAGCAGGAGACATTTGTTGCACACTCTTGGTCTGTTAGGCTCAGTTCTGAGCATGGATTAACTCTAATTCTGACAACACTGCTGTGATATGAGTATTATTACTGTTATCACCATCATTTTTCAGAAAGAAAACTGAAGCACAGGTAGATAAAATAATGTACCCAAACATTATAGTTTGCAAATGGTGACAGCAGCATCAAAACCTGGCCATCTGACTCCAGAATTCATACTTGCAACCCAATAAATAATGCAAGAACAAGTACCCACAAAAGAAGTAGGACAAATAAAACGAACAATCAAGTAAGAAAAAAACAGTAGAATTGATAAATATATCCATCATTTGGTTCTTTAAAATGAAAGAATAATAAAATGGACACTAAGGAAGATAAAACTCTGAAAAAAATAAAAAGAGAGACTCCCCAACAATATAATAGACGAAAGCTCGAGAAAGGGCATGGCACCATCCCAGATAAGATGATGCAGTTGAAACACACGGAGAACACTGTGGATAATTCCAAAGGAAAATATAAGTTCCCAAAGTTAGTTTGAGAAGAGCGTGAGGGAGAAATAAAGCTGGTAAAAGCTCTAAGCGGGATAGGACTGTTTGCTTATCATCTCTTTTATTCCACATTGCTCGGGAAATTTTACATATGGACTTATAAAGGGGAACACAGGAGGCATATCTATCAGGGAGGAGGAAAGAAAAATGTTATTACTGGGGATAATATGATTCTCTACCTGGAAAACTCAAAGGAAGCAACTGAAATCCCACAGCAACTCTCATGAATTTTAAAAATACTTAGAAAATAAATACTCTGAAAATTTATTGCTTTCCTATTTGTAAATGATAACCACTCAGCAAACAAAATGGAAAAGATGTCAAAATCACAATAGCAGAGAGGTAGGACTTCTCAGATAGAAATATGTCGAACTATAGAGAAAATTGGGTTTCCCAGGTGGTGCTAGTGGTAAAGAATCCAGCTGCCAATGCAGAAGACATGGGTTTGATTCCTGGATTGGGAAGATCCCCTGGAGGTCATGGCAACCCACTCTAGTATTCTTGCCTGGAGAATTCCATGGACAGAGAAGCCTGGAAGGGCTATAGAATCCATAGGGTTGCAAAGAGTTGGACAATCCTGAAGCAACTTAGCATGCACACACACACACACAGAGAAAATTAAATACTTTACTGGGATACATAAAATACAGTTTTAACAAGGGGGCACTCTATTCCTGATAGAAGTACTCATTGTTATGAAAGTGCCAATTATCAAAGTCCCAATAAATTTTTTTCTGGGGATGAGGGTAGAGAGTTGACTAAATACAATTCCAATAAAAATTCCATTGGTGTTTTTATTTATTTATTTATTTATTTTTAAG
>SJYX01015847.1:79879-116753 GCA_006410675.1 Oreotragus oreotragus
GGGCTATAGAATCCATAGGGTTGCAAAGAATTGGACAATCCTGAAGCAACTTAGCATGCGCACACACACACACAGAGAAAATTAAATACTTTACTGGGATACATAAAATACAGTTTTAACAAGGGGGCACTCTATTCCTGATAGAAGTACTCATTGTTATGAAAGTGCCAATTATCAAAGTCCCAATAAATTTTTTTCTGGGGATGAGGGTAGAGAGTTGACTAAATACAATTCCAATAAAAATTCCATTGGTGTTTTTATTTATTTATTTATTTATTTTTAAGAGCTTCCATTTTACCTTATTTTACTTTACAGTACTCTATTGGTTTTGGCATACATTGACATGAATCTGCCATGGGTGTACACGAACTCCCAAACATGAACCCCCCTCCCACCTCCCACCCCAAATCATCCCTCTGGATCATCCCCCTACACCAGCCCCAAGCATCCTGCATCCTGCATCAAACATAGACTGGCGATTCGTTTCTTACATGATAGTATACATATTTCAATTCCAATAAAAATTACATTGGTGTTTTTAAAAGCTTGATAAACTGATTCTAAAGTTCACTTGGAACTTGCAATGATTGCCAATAAAATGTTGAAAATAAGGATAATGAGAGAGGACTTGCCCTGCCAAGATATAACATATTATAAAGCTACTATAATTAAATCACATATTGCTTTATTATAAGACAGAACAGTGGAACAGAACTGCAGGCCCAAAGACAGACCCCAGTGTATATAATTATTTAGTATATAATTAGGTTGGCGTTTGAAATCAGTGATGACGGGATGAATTATTCAATAAAAGATGCTGGCACAATTGATTACTTATTTGGGAAAAAAATGGCAAGTTAAATTCCCATGTCATTTCAGATACAAAAAAAATTTACAAATCGATGGAAGTTTAAAGTGCCTATGATGCCAGATAAAAGTAAAGAGAAAAGAATGGTATAGATAGGAATCTGGATCATATGGGAAGGCCTTTTAAAGTGTAGTTTGGACTAAGTTTTCGTTGTCCAGGTTTTTTTCTTTTGGTAGTCTGCAAGTTCCTAAATGTGGTTTCTCCGTACCTATTAACTCTTGAGGAATAAACAAGGATCTTAGCATGGTGCAACTTTGTAGTCTTTTTCCCGTCCCTGTCTCTTAAGACCCGTCCCCCTACCCTCACCTTGCTTTTCTTTTTGTTCTTTCACCACTGTTTTATGCCTCTTTTATTCATTTTGTTGTTTTTTTGTGGAGTGTATATTCTCTATTACTTCTTTGTGGGAAGTAAATTTTCCAAGTTCTTGTATTTTGGAAATGTCTTTATTTTGTTCTTTCACTTGAATGCTCGTTTGACTGCGTATAGGATTTTAGGTTCAAATGACTTTTCCTAAACCTTTGAAGATGTTGCTCCATCGTATTCTATTTTTTTTTTTTATTTTTTAAAAAATGAGTGCCACAATCAATGTAGTTAAATTTTTTTAAGTTTTTTTTTTTTTTTTAATGTGGACCATTTTTAAAGTCTGTATTGAATCTGTTACAGTCTTGCTTCTGTCTTATGGTTTGGTCTTTTGGCCACACGGCATGTGGAATCTCAGCTGCCTGATCAAAGATCGAACTCACCCCCCTGCATTAGAAGGCGAACTCTTAACTGTTGGAACTGCCTCCATTGTATCCTAGAATGCAGAGTTGCAGCTGAGGAATCTGACGTTAAAATTATTTTTTGTTCCTTTGTCAGTAACTTTCCCATCTTCTCTTCCTTTCCTTGCTGGACACGTCCTCACAGTGATGTCTGAGCCTTGGTAATTCTCACTGTTAGTCATTTTTCTTTTTATTCGTATCTATTGACACTTGATAGTTTCTTTCAAGTTCGTGGCTCAAATTCTTCTTAATCTTTAGAGAATTTCCTTTCATTTTCTTCAATTACACCTTCTTTACTTTTCTTTCTGTTCTTTCCTGAACATCCTTCTGTATAGGTATTAGAATTTTGGGATCTAGTCTACATGTTTTGAATCATTTCTTTTATTCTTTCTTGCCCCCCCCCCTTTTTTTTTTTGCAAAATTCTGGGGAAATCACTCAAATAGGACTTCCAGTTTGGTAAGGTCCTCTTTAATTGTTCTCCGTTTGTATCAGCCCAATTACTGAATATCCAGTTTGGGCAATCATATTTTTCATTTCCCAATCTTTGTTTTTCTTTGACTCTTTGTTTCAAAATGAAAGTAGGCTTATTTCCCTTGATATTATGTAATTAACATATACTCTTTTGTCAATATAGATGGAAGGTTGTCAGTAGAAATAATCTGTAGTCCTGTTGCCCAGAGATAACCACCACTGGCATTCTTGGCCACTGCTCATGTCTTACTCATGTAGGGCTTCCCTGGTGGCTCAGATAAAGTGCCTGTCTGCAATGCAGGAGACCCGTTGAATTATTTTGAATTGAATCATTTTATCCATAAAGATTGTAAGATATATCCTTAGAAGTAAGAATAACAAAAAAAAAAATCATAATACTCTTATTATATCAAAAATTACAATTCCCTAATACCAATAACAAAAATTCCCTCATGTTATCAAAAAATGAGTCATTCATTTTTTTCTGATTGTCTCATAATTATTAAAAAACTCTTAGTTCATTTAAATTAGGATCCAAACAACATCCACGTATTGTGTTTAATTAACACCTTTTAAAATCTCTTTATTATGTTCCTCCTCTGCCCTGCTATTTTCCTCCTGCTGTTTTCTCTTTTCATGCATTTATTGTTGGTGTTCTGAGCAGTTTTAGGCATATAGAAAAACGGACTGAAAATACAGTTTCTGTACATTCCCTCAACCTCATTTCCACCCTAGTTCCCCCTATTATTAACATTTGCAAGTGAAATAAATCAGAACGAGAAAGAGGAATACCATGTTAACTCACTTGTATGTGGGATCTTAAAAAAAAAAAAAGGAAACCCCAAACACCAAAACCAAGAAGTGAACTTGTGGATACAGAGAACAGATTGGTGGTTGCCAGAGATGAGGGTGGGGAGCAGGTGACATGGGTGAAAGTGGTCAAAATAAATAAGTTCAGGGGATGTAATAAATAGCACAGTGACTATAGTTAGTAGCACTGTAGTGTATATTTGGGCTTCCCTGGTGGCTCAGTGGTAAAGAATCTGCCTGCCAGTGCAGGAGACGTGTTCGATCCCTGGGTTGGGAAGATCCGCTTGAGGAGAGCATGGCAACCTGCTCGAGTATTCTTACTGGGAAATCCCATAGACAGAGGAGCCTGATGGGCTGCTGTCCATGGGGTTGCAGAAGAGTTGGACGCAATGACTGAGCATGCAATGTATATTTGGAAGTCACTAAGAGAGTAAATCTTAAAAAATCTTATCAGAAGAAAAAAAATTTACAACTATGTGTGGTGATGGATGTTGATGACTTATAGTGATGATCGTTTATAAATGTATATATGGAATCATTATGTTATACACCTGAACCTAATATAAGGTTATATCAATTATATCTCAATTAAAAAACGAAGAGAATTATATTCAATACCCTATGATGTCATAATGGAAAATAATACTAAAAAATGTGAAAAAATGAAATAGCATGCCTTAGAGTGTTGTTAGGAATATTAAGTGAATTAATGTATGTCAAGCACTTTTAAAGAATCTTGCGTTAGTCTGGTACATTTGTTACAATTGATGGGCCAATATTGATACATTGTTATTAACTAAAAGCTATTGTTTATCCTAGGGTCCATTTTTTGTGTTCTACGTTCTCTAACTTTAGTTGTCACTATGGTGTCATCCATAGTAGTCAACATAATTAGTAATTTGCAAGTTGTAGCACCGGAGTCCCCAGGAGTTTGAGTTCAATAGAAGACAAGGGGCAGAAGCTGAAGGCATTGTCTATCTGATTGTAAAGCCTTTGCGTATAAAGGCTAATGCTGCCCTCCTCTCTGCCCCTCCCTTCCTGCTCTCCCCTCCCCTCTCCCTTCCCTCCCACCCTCATTTTCTCTTTTGCAGTCTGCTGTTTTGTTGTGCACAAGCGCTGCCATGAGTTTGTCACCTTCTCCTGCCCGGGTGCTGACAAGGGCCCAGCCTCTGACGTAAGTAACGGGCACCAGTCACCTCTCTCTGTCCACAGTCACTGCATCCTTTTGGGTGACTGAGTATACCGAGACAAAAAGTCAGAATGTCACGGTCTCTACAGCCTCTGAGACTATTTTCTTCTTAATGGGAAAAAAAAGAAAACAAAACATTTTGAGAGGGGTGCATGACTTCAAGAAACCAGTTTCCCTACTATGATTTAGCACAATGTCTTCATCTTTATGGCTGAGGCATGAGGTTGATGAGCAGGAGTTAAATTGTGAACTCTTTGTCAGGGCTCCAGAATTAGGAGGAAGTGAGATTTTCCTACTCTGTTTAACCCAAAATGTGTTTACTGTTGAGGGATGAGGGATGCTCCTGGATAAAACTGGCAAATAAACTTTGTTTTGATCATTATTGCTTTATTTTAATATGGTTTGAAAAATGTATCTAGTAGTGGTTTGTCATTTATGGTGAGGATTTAAAACTTCCTACCTAAGTAAAAGTGTTTAGGGTTAAACAAAAGATAGGGCTTCCTTGTGGCTCAGCTGGTAAAGAATCTACCCACAATGTGGGAGACCTGGGTTTGATCCCTGGGTTGGGAAGATCCCCTGGAGAAGGAAAAGGCTANCTAAGTAAAAGTGTTTAGGGTTAAACAAAAGATAGGGCTTCCTTGTGGCTCAGCTGGTAAAGAATCTACCCACAATGTGGGAGACCTGGGTTTGATCCCTGGGTTGGGAAGATCCCCTGGAGAAGGAAAAGGCTACCCAGTATTCTGGCCTGGCAAATTCCATGAACTGTATAGTCCATAGGGCTGGAAAGAGTCAGACAGGACTGAGTGATTTTTATTTTCACTTTCACTTTTAAAAGATAGGGACTTCCCTGACAGTCCAGTGGTTAAGAATTCACACTTGCAGTGCAGGGGGCGCAGGTTTAATCCCTGGTTGGGAAACTAAGATCCCATATGCTGTGTGGTGTGGCCAAAAAATAAATAAATAAAAATTTAAAAAGATAAATTGACTTAAGGAAAATATTAAGTGAATGACGGTGTGACTGCTGTGTTTGAGTGCTCTGTAGCTAAAGTCTTGGTACAAGTTTACCCAAAGTTTGGGGTGCCATGTGGATCGCCTGTCCAACAGGCATTCCCAACCCTCACTCTTCTTTCTGGCAAAGGCCACCTCTCAGTATAAAAGCTGAAGATGCCTGCTGCTTGCTTTCTCAGGCTCCTTTGTAGCTAGTGAGTGAGCATGTGACCCAGTTCTCAGCGGGACCCGAGGGGAAGTCTGAGCAGGGCTTCTGGGAAAGACTTTCCTTTTGATAAAGGAAGGTACTCCTTTCTTTGTTCTGGTGGACATTTTTGAGTGGGCACGTAATGCATGGAGTTGTGGCAACCCTTAGGGTCAATGAGAAAGCTATGACTGACATCCTGAGCGTGGCCGAGGGGAAGAGTTAAAGGAACCTGGGTCATGGATGACACTGATGAACTGCTGAGCCAACGCTGAGTTCTCGTATGCCCAGACTGTGTATGTGAGATAAGAAGCACCTCTTACTGGAAAAGTCTCACAGTGTAGGGTATTCTTTTGCATGCAGCTGAAACCGCCTTGGCCCTTCCACCGTGCACACTCTACTGTTGGCCCAATCACGAACTCTGTGCATATGCGAGAACCTCTCTCATTGTGTTCCTGCTTTGGGTCACCTTCCTGGAATTTTCCCCATTGACTTGGTCTCCCCCTGGTCCTGTCTTGATCACTTAGAGTTGACAGCTGGTCTCAGCTTGCTCGAAGTGGGCAGTCACTACCTTCTGTTGTGACACGTGCTCTTGCTGGCCTTCTAACAGTAGTCATCTGCCATTCTGCTGCAGATCAGGGGCAGGCCAGGCACGCTCTAGAGCTGATACTGCAGTTATTTTGCTTACAGACTGCGCTATTTGGGTTTAGGGACTCCAGGCAACAGAGAACAAGCGAAACCCTCACAGGCCTATTTGCAGAGACGAAGATGGGACCGTTCGTCATGTTCTCTCAGATCACACTCCCTGACCCTTTTAGTGCAGTTCTTTCCCATGTCCCCAGGAGAGAAGGTAAGTCTGGGGGACAGCCGGCTTCCATTATGCAGCTCTGAGTGTTCATGCAGATCGAGGCGTGATACTCAGGGAGCAGCCAGGAGGGGGCTGTTCCCCATAGCCCCTCTTTATTCCTCGGCTTTTTATGTTGCCTGAGGGAGAAAGAGCTCAAACTGTTTTATGTGGAAAGGGAAATTTTGGTCCCTGAAACTGAAAAGCTCCACCCAGTGAATCAAAGTGCCGAAATGAGATCTTCAGGGATCTCTTTCTCCATTTCTTGGCTCAGTTTTCTTCTGTCCTGGCTTCCGCTTCAGGAAGGCTTTTCTCCTGTGGGAGCATGCTGGCCATGGTACCTTTAATCTTCATGTCTTGTCAGTGCTGCAATTCTAGTGACAAGAGCTAAAGTCTCAGTAAATCCTGGGCCATATATAACTGAGGATGGTTATGCTGATTGGCACGCCTGGTATGAGCTTACCCCTGGAGAGGTCTGAGAGTGGGAGAGAGGCGGTCGGTCCCTCAGAGGAAAATTAGAGAAGCAGTATTGTGTACTGGTTAAAATCATACTATGGATGGAGCCAGCATTTCGAGGCTCAGGTATGCTTGACCTTGGGCAAAGTACTTCAGTCCACTTATGCTTTAGATTGCTCAGTTGAAAATGAATAAAACAATAGTCCCTACCTGATAACCTTGCTCGGAGTATCTGGTGTGTGTGTTTAGGACAGTGTCTGGTACATATTGAAGATGATGATGACAATGGTAATGAATAACAGTGAATGTGTGCTGGGTAGACAATGAGGACAGATGTCTACCAGGTAAGGCTGGTGAATGAATAGGTCCTCTGCCTGCCACCTGGCAGTCGTCCTTCCTAGGCATGTGTAGGCACCGTAAGTTGTAGGAGACCCTGCTCTGTGTGAATGGAGCAGTGTAGTCATTCATTGCCTTGGGCATGGGGAGAGCAGGCAGTCCTCCCTGCAGCCGGCATGCATGGGATTTGGCAGCCGATCTCTGGACACAGTTCCAAGAAGGCCGGTTGGCACCGAGGATGATGAATTGGTCCAGACTCCTGAACTGGGCTGACTTGGTTCATTGACCTTTTTCTGTCCATGGTTGGAGACATGATTAAATATCTGGCCACATCTGTTCACCTACCTGAAAAGGCTCTCTGCGGCTCATGCAGATCAGGAGGGGTGCCCTCCTCTTGTATGACCTTGGAGGAGCAGGTATGCAGCGAGCTCATGGAGTAGAAAAACGCTGCCTCCATTTGTGAAAAAGGAATTGTCATTTTTGTGTGCCTTCTGCCCGCTGCTATTCCAAGTCCAACCTGAGCTGAGGAATATTCTGGGTATTAGTAGATCTTTGTGTGGTTGGCAGCCTTTTAGATCTCCATCATGGCATATTAGGCTACCTGATGGGAATTTTATGAATCAAGCTCTGTCCCAGTGAACTCAGCTATTGACCCAAACATTCAATGCCAGTGGGAATAGACAATATATATGGGCACCCACCACTGGGGGACTTCAAAACATGGCAGAGTTCCTGGGTGCTACTTCTGACCATCTGTAGGGATCTTACTGGTTCTGAGATCTTCTCAGAATGAGAAAGAGAAACTTGTCTCTGAGGGCTTGAACTCGGATCAGTCAAGTGCAGGACTTGCCCTGGGCACAGAGATTGAGGGATTCTTGCTTGTGTGTACCTAGTGGCTGGATGGTCTAGGCTGGCCCCATTCGCATGACTGGCAGTGAGCTGGCTGTTGGCCTGAGTGCCCTGATTCTTCCCCACATGGCTTCTCATCCTCCCGCTGACCAGCTCTGGTTTGTTCACATGGTGGTTTCAGGGTTCCAGGAAAAGCAAGTGAGCACATCCCAATGCATCAGTGCTTTTCCAGCTCATGCATCCTGTTTGATAATGTCCCACTGGACCAAGTAGTCTCATGTTTGTTCAGTAGCTCAGTCGTGTCCGACTCTTTGTGACCCCATGAACTGTAGTCTGCCAGGTTCCTCTGTCCATGGTGTTCTCCTGGCAAGAATACTGGAGTGGCTTGCCATTTTCCACTCTAAGGGATCTTCCTGGACCAGGGATCAAACATATGTCTCCTGCATTGGCAGGCAGATTCTTTACCACTGAACCACCAGGGAAGCCCCCAAGAAGTCTCATGGCCAAGCCCAAATTCAAGTGGTAAAGAAATAGACCACTCATCATGGGAGGGAAAGAATCTCTGGTCAAGCTACTGCAGATCCAGTTGGCTCAGGGGGTCACTGTGGAACAGAATCCCTGGAGGCCATCACACTGGGATTCATAAAGAACTCTCAGGTCTCACTGTGGTTCAGAGAGTCAGGCAACCTCGGTAGGGCAACAGACCTCTTGTATTCCCTGCCCCAGGTCCCTGAGTGACTTAGCCCCCTCCAACTACAAATGGAAAGTTGGGCAGTTTATGGATCATTCCCAGAGACAATGGGCTTCCCAGGTGGCTCAGTGGTAAAGACTCCATTTGCCAATGCAGGAGATGCAGGAGACGCAGGTTTGATCCCTGGGTTGGGAAGTTCCCTGGAGGAGGAAATGGCAGCCCACTCCAGTATTCTTGCCTGGAGAATTCCGTGGACAGAGGAGCCTGGTTGGCTACCGTTTATGGGATCACAAAGAATTGAACACAACTGAGTGACTGAGACACACACACACACACCCAGAGACAATAGTGGTTAAGGATGTGGACTCTGAAGCCAGTCATACCTTCGTTCAGGTCCTGACTCTGTTCTTATGCATGAGATGATCTTGGGTGTGTCATTTTTCTTCTCCGTGGCTCAGTGTCCTTATCCACAAACTGGGATGTTAGTACCAACCACATAGGTCTGTTGTAATAATAATAAATAAAAAAAAATCCTTAAAATGAAAAAAAGCTAACTACATCAGCATCAAAAGGATTAACCACAGATGGATTAAAGAGCCATTGTGTGAAAGCACTAAGCACAGTGCCTGTCACGTCCTAAGCCTTTGGTCCTAAGCCTTTGGTGCGGGTAGCTGATGGCTTTCCACTGATCTCCCTCATCATGAATGTACTGATAATTCTCTCCATTCCTCCACCTACACCATGCACTTGCGTTTTCATTTCCATCGTGTGAGTGCTAAGTCACTCAGTTGTGTCCGACTCTTTGCAACCCTATGGACTGTATGTGGCCCACCAGGCTCCTCTGTCCATTTATTTCTCCAGGCAAGAATACTAGAGTGGGTTGCCATGCCCTCCTCCAGGGAATCTTTCTGACCCAGGGATTGAACCTGAATCTTTTACGTCCCTTGCATTGGCAGGCAGGTTCTTTACCACCAGCTTCTGGGAAGCCCTTCCATTTCTGTTACTTTATACAAAGCCTGGAATTTTGCAGTACAATGCTGAGAAGAAGAACCTAGACTCTTGAGCCAGAAAAGCTTGGTGTCAAAATCCAGTGCTGAAGTTTCCAGCTCCACTGATCTTGGTAAAATTATTTCAGTTCTGTGATCTTAGTTTGTATTTTTAAAATGGGGCAAATAATGCATAAATCATAGGTTTGGGGTGAGTAGTCAATGAAAAGCTACTTGAATCACATCCAGAATAGTGTCTGGCACAAAGAAGGCACTTGGAAAATGGTTTCTAAATTATGATTTATCCCTGGAGGAGTCTCCTACTCAAGAAGGGGTGCAGGTTACACTCTGACCTGCCAAGGAATAATAGCTAATAATAGCTAACTTTGTTGAGCAGAGTTTCTGCACCAGGCATTACAAAAGTATAAAAGGACTCTTTAGCTGGTTTGTCTAAAGATAACTTCTCCAGCGTTTTATAGTTTTAGGAATAATAATTTCTTATCATTCATGGTCAAAGTACCGAATAAAACTCATTGTTATGCCTTGTATCCTCCTGATTCCGTCACTAAATCAGGTCAGTGAAAGATGCAGGCAGTAATGTTGAGTGTATAATTTTGTGTTTCTTAATCAAGTCTTACTTTATGAAGAAATATATTAAAAATGATCAATCATGCATTAGATGTTGAAGACTTAATAAAAGAGAAATAAAAGAAAATTTAAAAAGAATATATTAAATTCACATATTAAAAGAATATGCATATAAATGCTAATGGGTTTGAAAATCTGGTTGAAAGGGATGGTTCTCCAGGAAATTTTAAATTGGCAATTTTATCTCAAGAAGAAATTGAAAACCATAACAGGCAAATAATCGAGAGAAATGAGAACATTGCTTTTCTTCTCCCAAAGCTCCAGAATAATAGGCTTCATGGGTAAATTATTTTAAACTTTAGAAGAATGAAGAATTTCTCTTCATTTGATTTGATTTTGATTTTCATAACAGTGAGCCTGTTGTCTTAAAATATCTTTGTTTCCTTTTTGTGACATGCTTTACTTTTTTATTGAAGTATAACTGATGGATAAGATTATGTAAATTACAGGTATACAGTATAATGCTTCACAGTTTTAAAGGTTATACTTCATTTGTGTGTGTGTGTGCACGTGCTAAGTTGCTTAGTTGTATCTGACTCTTAGCAACCCCATGGACTGTAGCCTGCCAGGCTCCTTTGTCCATGGGGGTTCTCCAGGCAAGAATATTGGAGTCTGTTGCCATGCTGCTTTGTTTCCTTTTTGTGACATGCTTTACTTTTTTATTGAAGTATAACTGATGGATAAGATTATGTAAATTACAGGTATACAGTATAATGCTTCACAGTTTTAAAGGTTATACTTCATTTGTGTGTGTGTGTGCATGTGCTAAGTTGCTTAGTTGTATCTGACTCTTAGCAACCCCATGGACTGTAGCCTGCCAGGCTCCTTTGTCCATGGGGGTTCTCCAGGCAAGAATATTGGAGTCTGTTGCCATGCCGCCCTCCAGGGCATCTTCCCAACCCAGGGATCAAACCCAGGTCTCCCACATTGCAGGCAGATTCTTTACCACTGGGTCACCAGGGAAGCCCATGAATACTGGAGTGGGTAGCCATTCCCTTCTCCAGGGGATCTTCCTAACCCAGGAATCAAACCGAGGTCTCCTGCATTGCATATAGATTCTTTACCAGCTGAGCTACCAGGAAAGCCCATACTTCATTTACAGTTATTATAAAATATTGGCTATATGCCCTGTCTTATACAATATATCCTTGTGGTTTATCTTATACCTAATCTGTTCATTTTAAACTATCTCAAATTATAGAGAAAAAGTAAACGTTCACAATTTTAAAAAATCAAAAGTGCGGTAAAGCCAACTCAGATCAGCACTAGATAAAGAGATTGGCTCATGGGAAGGACATTGAGAAGGATTAAGAGCTTCAGGGATAAGAGTCTCAGACGCTGAAACTGAGGATCCAGTACTTGTAAGATGCTTTCTCATTATTGGCTGTATCAGTCAGCTTTGCTATGTAACAAACCATCCCCAAATTTAGTGGCTTAAAACATTTATTATGCTTTGTGATTGTGTGGGCCGCTTGGGTCATTCTTCTGATCTGGGTCTATTCAGCTGATCACTGCTGAGCTCTCTCATGCATTTGGTCAGCTGTGACTTGGCTGGTGCGGGATCACCTGGGGTAGCCTCAGGCACATGACTGACACTTGGCAGCCCCTTGACTGGGGCACTCAGTTCCTCCTCCATGTGGTCTCCTTTCCTCCATTATTTAGGTTCATCTGCACACTGGTCTCAGGGTTCCAAGCACAGCAAGAGAGGAAAACCCACACAACATAGGTGTCTTTCAAGCTTTTATTTGTGTCACAGTGGTTGTTTGGGGTGGAAAAACGGACTTCACCTCTGGATAGTAGGGGCTGCGAAGTCTTGTTGCAGAGATGCACGTGGAAAGTGGGGACTTGTGGCCATTTTGCGGTCTACCATTTTGCAGCTGGCCCTCGTCTGCTGTGCCAGCTGTCTCCTCGGTCCTTCCAGATCATCTCTGCTTTCTCCTTGAGAGACTGACCTGTAAGGGCTGCATCAGTGGGGGTTCCCTTACACTCTGCCTTCAGGTTGGGCTTAAGATGAGGGATTGATAGGAGACTGGAGGGTGAGCCCAGGGTGTTTGTCATGAGGTCTTCTTGGCTTTACCCTTTGACAGTGTTCCCCTCCTAAGGCAGTCTGCAGCTGTTCACTCCCAAAGTCCCTCCTTTTCCCTCTGCTCGTACTGGCTCTCAGTTACTGCCCCCTCCCTCTTGGTTTCTCAACAGCATGCCCACACTTTTCTAAACAGTCCTTTCATGAAACCTGCCTTAAACTCTCCTAATTTGAACATGCCATTTGTTTCCTGCTGGGACCCCAGCTGACTTGTCCTTGCTTTATTTGCTCCTATTGGAGACAGGACATGCCTGTAAATATGTCTGGCAACCTGGTTATAGTTGACCCTAGGGGAAGATGGAAACCCTAGTTGACACAATGGCCTTCTTTCTTCCTGCATGCATAATCAGCCCCAGGAAAGGGTTCTGATTGGCTGGTCCTCAGTTGTTAGGGGAATGAACTCACTCTTACAGTTAACCACACCTGGACCATATAGCATCCCTCTGACTCAGAGAACAACATATAAGAAGAAGGAATGGGAGATTTGGAGGAGCTGACAAAATAAATAGCTGCCACATTATATTATTATAAGCTAGCTTGACCATGGTAACCAGCATAACCCAATAAAGCTGGCTTACAAAACTAAACTGTAGTAAACTTAGAGTGTAAATTTAAAGATCCTAAGTAAAACATATAATACTATTGAATTCTTGGCATAGACATATTGGTTCAAGTAGACTTTTTTAATATGAAAGAAACAATTTAGAGATAAAATAATGAAAATTTTTGGTTGATATAACAAAATATAAGAACAAGATAAAAATTAGCCAAGGAACTGTGAAATCTCAGGAGTACAAATTTCAGTTTATCAGTTGCCTGTGCACGTGCATTCAGTCGTGTCCGACTCTTTGCAACTCCGTGGACCATAGCCTCTGCCCATGGGTTCTCCAGGCAAGAATACTGGAGTGGGTTGCCATTTCCTTCTCCAGGAATCTTCCCAACCTAGGGATTGAACCCGTATCTCCTGCATTGTAGATGGATGTTTTATTGCTTGAGCCATCAGGAACTAACCCAGTATAAGTGGATTGAAATTCTTTACTAAAAGGCAAAGACTAATCAGACTGGAGAAATACACAATTCTAGGCATTGTACAAAAGAAATGTACTAGGTTAAAAATAAAAGAGTCAAAGATATAGCCCGCCCCCCCCGCAAAAAACCCACACATACATATAGAATATGATCTTAATAACACAAGTCAAAAGAAATAGGATTCAAAGTAAAAAACATGAATAGGAGGAAGAGGGGGAAAGTGCACTCTAATATATTACTGGTGATATGAATGTAAATGAATATTGGGTTGGCCAAAAAGTTCGTTTGGATTCTTCTGTAAGATGTGATGAAAAATCCAAGTATACTTTTTGGCCAACCCAGTGCAGTCTTCCTCAAGAGATAATTACCAACATGTATCAAAAGCCTTAATGACCTTTTTAGCCTAAGAGTTTTGCTAAGGAATTATTTAAGGATATTTGTATGTATTTATAAAAAATTGGAAGCAATCTAAATGGCTGGAAATTGGGGTTTATGTAAGTAAAACATATCTGTATGATAAGAAGCTGCACAATGATTAAAATGTTACAGTGTCTGGGGTGAGGGGAATATTTTGTGTCTTGTTGAGTTGGTTCCTATATACATGCACACAGTATTCAAAACTCATGAAACTGTGCTTAAAAGAGGGAGGGGACATATATATCTATCTATGGCTGATTCGTGTTGAGGTTTGACAGAAAGCAACAAAATTCTGTAAAGCAATTAATCCTTCAATTAAAAAATAAGTTAATTTAAAAAAGAAAGAGGAGTCTGTACATCACTGTATATCAATTACACTTCAATAAAAAGTCATCTGATTAAAATGTTATTGACATAGGACTATATAGTCATTACGAATGAAGAAACCAGACAACAAAGCACATGTATGGTAGGATATATCTACAAACATACACCCTTGTGAAAACACAAGGCCACATTTTCTGAACACATTTTGGTGGCCCCTTGTCAACTCTGCTCAGTATCTTATTCCAGACTGTTGGCAGAACTCTGAAGGTCACTTTGGGAATTTCTGTAACTGTTTTCTGTGATCTTGTTTTTGGTGCCACTTTACCTCCAGTATGGACTCGGGCTTCCTGCTTAATTTGATTAAAATCAAACCTGAGTGAAGGCTTGGGTATAACTGTAAGCATCTATAGTTGCTTCTGGATGTGGTCACTCTTAGGGTACTCCATCAGCTTGATCCCCGACGTGGGCCTCTTCAGGTACTCCTGGTTAGATTCTGGCCCCATTGGTGGACTCACCTTTGGCCCCCGAGGAGGGAGGTCCTAGTTCTGCCAGTCTGAGGTCCACTCACTTCCTGCCTCAGCACCAGTGGAGTGGGACAACCCTGTCTTCAGATAAAGGGCCCACCTCCTCTTCCTTGGCATTGTCTGGTCTCCCTGGCTCCGAGAAAGCAACGTAACAGTTGGCTGCACTCTTCTCAAAGCCCGGGTTGCTTAGTCTTACATAACTCCAGGCAGGGACACCCCACCATTCTGTTCTGATGATGCTCCAAGACTGTCTGGCTCTTCGAGGAGGTAAAGCAACAGTTAGGGTTGAACATCCCTCTTGGCATCATGGTACGATTACATCATCACCTGATAGCAGAACTCATTTGTATCTCTCAAGGATAAATAGTACCAGGGGCAATTCAGCCTATAAACAGTGCAGACTCTCTCTCTCTTATATATCTACTACCAATCTAAATCTGGCAGGGCACCAGGACTATTATTTATTACTTAACACAGTAGTCTATAACTTCTACATTCATAATGAAAGTGTTCAATAATTAAGGTGTATGTTCCAAATGAGAAAAGAACAGCTTACAAGGCAGAGTCTGAGAGTTGACCTGTCTTGCTCAAAGGCTAGGCTTCCATTTAACATTTAAAGAGCTGTTGTATAGATTTTTGAAGTCACTTCGGAAGACAGAAGCAGGCCTGAGAACTGTCTGTGCAGGCTGAGGAAGAACAGTAAACTGCCTCACTGGTTCCTATTTAAGGACATTAACGCCTCATCCCAGTAGAGCAAAGACCAGTTGTCACCAGTTGTAGAGGGGATATCTGTGGTAGGTATGGGTTTCTTCCACGGTTCTTTTACTAATGTTGTTTGGTTGCATGCAGCAGAAGCCACCTTGAGTTAGCTTAAATATCTACCTGCTGATGCAGGAGACACAAGAGATTCAGGTTTGATCTCTGGGTCGGGAAGATCCCCTGGAATAGGAAATGGCAACCCACTCCAGTACTCAGTTCAGTTCAGTTGCTCAGTCGTGTCCGACTCTTTGTGACCCCACGAATCACAGCATGCCAGGCCTCCCTGTCCATCACCAACTCCCACAGTTTACCCAAACTCGTGCATCGAGTTGGTGATGCCATCCAGCCATCTCATCCTTGGTCATCCTCTTCTCCTCCTGCCCCCAATCCCTCCCAGCATCAAGATCTTTTCCAGTGGGTCCACTCTTCGCATGAGGTGGCCAAAGTATTGGAGTTTCAGCTTCACCATCAGTCCTTCCAGTGAACACCCAGGACTGATCTCCTTTAGGATGGACTGGTTGGATCTCCTTGCAGTCCAAGGGACTCTAAGGAGATCCAACCAGTCCATCCTAAAGGAGATGGTCCTGCCTGGAAAATCCCACGAACAAAGGAGTCTGGGAGGCTATAGGCCAGGGGTTTGCAAAGAGTTGGACGCCACTGAACCACGGAGCACACACAAGCATAGTGAAATCTACTGAAAAGGGTATAATGTACTTTAGAGGATTGGAGGAAACCTCCCCAAACAACCAGATCAGTTGTATCTGATTTTGGTATTTGTGTTGCTTTGGCCCTAAATTCAAATTCCAGAAGAAGAAACCTTTTTCTCTGAAGCTTAAGTTACTTAACCAGCCCTTATTTTTTTGGCTTTTAAAGTCTTCCCTCTTTAGGGAACTAAATACAGTGTGGGTGGGTGGCTTTTTGAAGGAGAATTGAGATACTTATGCCTCATCACTGAGGCAGAGATGTTTGCAGGTCAAAACAACACATGTCCACTACAATTTCTCAGTGCTACTTTGCAGAATACAGACAGGTTGAATGCTTAAGGATTATTTGGGTAGCCCACTCAGAACAGATCTCAGCTAAAGAGATACAGACAAGGGTCTGGGGGTCTGTATTTTGAAGTCCTTTGGGTAATTCTCCTGGGGAGTCAAGTTTGGAAACCAGCAAAAGGTCCTATCTCAGAGTGGTTCTGAAACCAGAACGGTGGGGTTTGAATTCAAGGTTTATCACTAACTAGCTGAATACATAATCTTGGGCTAGTTATATAACTTCTCTGCCTCAGTTTTCTCATCTGTAAGAAGAGGATAAAATAGCATCCTCCTAACAAGGTTCAGGCAAAGGTTAAATGAGCTAATCCATGTTGAGGGTTTCTCACCATGCCTGGCAAATAGTAAGTGGTAGTTAATGTTGCTACCACCAGTGGTCCCTTTGAATCTTAGAATGTGAGTTTAAGATTGGAAAAGACCCTGATGCTGGGAAAGATTGAAGGTGGGAGGAGAAGGGGACGACATAGGATGAGATGGTTGGATGGCATCACTGACTCAATGGGACTTGAGTTTGAGTGAGCTTCCCTGTCCATCACAGGGAAGCCTGGCATGCTGTAGTCCATGGGGTTGCAAAGAGTCGGAGACAGCTGAGCGACTGACCTGACCTGAACTGAACTGAGCCTTATTTTTGGCATGGCATGCGTCCATCTTGCCTGCCACAAAATGGATACACAAGGGCACCTCCCGTGAGCTGGTTGAGGGGAAAAGTCTAATGAAAAGGATGGTGATGTGGTGAAATGCAGTTCTTTTGTCAGTGAAATGAATTCTGCCCAACTCTTCTCGCGTTTGCCGCTCGCCACTGATGGCATCCGCGGTGCGGAACCCGCGTGTAAAGGTCGGAGTGAATTGCTTCTCTACAGCCCTCTGTCCCTCACTGTCACAAAGACACAGAGCTTCATGCTGTGGAGGAAGAAGCACGTCCCCAGTGTGCAGTGTCTGGAGAATGGAAAGAGCTGTTTCTCCGGTGCACAAAGATCACAGGTGCTGGAACTAAACGAGGCGGGCATGTCCTGTCTTATGAATTATTTCGACTTCTGGTTAAGGGGTGAGACCAGCCTCAGAGACTGATAAAGGCAATTTCCCAGAAGACCTCAGCCTGTGGAGGCTGCAGACGGAGGGGAAATAGAGCATTGAAAGGTAGATGACCCAGAAAGAGACATCCCTCGTGTGAAAGGCACTGATCCTGGAGTCAGAAAGGCTCTGCCTCCAGCTCCAGTGGTCTGGACTCCTGGGATGTCTGAGTAGCAATATTTTACTTAAATAATAATGCCCAAGAGCTAGCATTCATAGATAAGATTCTGTTACAAGCACTTTCTGTAGGATCTTTCTTTATTCTTCGTTACACTCTAGCAGGTGGGGCTCATTGTTGTCAGCCCCATTTTACAGATAAGGAAACTGAGGCTCTGAAGAGACTGAGGGACTTGCCCAGGGTCCCATGGCCAGCAAGTAGCTGAGCCAGGATTCACACCCAGGCAGTCTGGCCCAGCTTCTGTTCTTACCCAGCACCCCAGGCTGCCTCCTTACTTCAGCCCGGTTCACCTGGAAAAGCTAACTGAAACAGACAGCTCTTTTCTCCAGAACTGCCTTCCCACATCTGTACCCCCAGAAACTGTCTGACCGCATGGCCTGGGCTCCGCTTGTTCCAGCTACACGTGGACACCTGCCCCAACATGGACCCATCAGACTCCTTCTTCCAAGAACTTAGAATCCGGATTCAGAGGTGCTGCTTTTAGTCTGGGTTGGTCACACAGTTTTTGCAAACTGTTTCTTCTACAGGAAGGGGTCCATCTTGAATTTTTACACAGTGAACATTTCTCTGTAACCAGAACCCTAGAAGCCCTCCTGTGTACCCTTATCATCCCTACATCTCCAGCCCCTTCCATCAGGGTAACCACTACCCAGGCCAAGAGCCGTTTGCTTGCTTGCTTTATTTTATTGCGCCATTTAGCTTTATTTTCTTTTATTTCATTTTATTGTGGAGAGAACAAAACATCTGACCCACCGTCTTTGTTGAATTGGTTACAGTATTGCTTCCATTGTTTTTCTGTTCTGTTTTTTTTTTTTTTTTTGGCCCAGAGGCCTGGGGGATGTTAGCTCCCTGACCAGGGATGTAACCTGCACTCCTGTGTTGGAAGGTGAAGTTTTAGCCACTGGACCAGCAGGGAAGTCCTTCATCATACACTTTAAACAATTAATTTTATGTATTCATTTATTTTTGGTTGTGCTGTGTGGGCTTTTCTCTAGCTAGGACGAGTGGGGGCTCCTCTCCAGCTGTGGTCCTCGGGCTTCTCCCTGTGGTGGCTTCTCTTGATGTGGAGCAGGCTCTGTAGTTGTGGTACATGGGCTCAGTTCCTCCATGGCAGATGGGGTCTTCCAGGATCAGGGATCGAACCTGTGTCTCCTGCATAGGCACGTGGGTGGTTTTTTTTTTTTTTTTTTTTTACCACTAAGCCACCATGGAAGCCCCCCTCTTAATAAACTCTGAAGTGTACGATCCAGTATTGTTGACTGTAGACAGTGGTGGGCAGATCTCTAGAGCTCACTCATCTTGCTTAACTGAAACATTGATTAGAAATTCCATTTCCCCCTCCCCAGCTTCCAGGAGCCATCATTCCACTCTTTGATTCTATGAGTTTGGTATGATTGGAATTATATAGTGTTTGTCTTTCTGTGTCTGGTTTATTTCACCTGACATAATGTCCTCAGAGTTTATCCATGTTGTTCCGTGTTGCAGTGCGTCATTCCTTTTCAAGCATGAATAATAGCTGTATGTATATACCGTGTCTTCTTTATCCGTTCATCTATTTGAAGGCGTTCAGTTTGCTTCCTCACCAATGTGAATAATGCTGCAGTGAACACAGGAGTAGAGTTGTAAAGTCTCTCTAGGATCCTGATTTCAGTTATTTTCGGATAAATACCCATAACTGGAACTGCTGGATCATATAGTATTTTTCTTTTTTACTTTTTGGGGAGTCTCCAAATGGGCCTAGGACTTGAGCAGACGTTTATCTGAAGACATACAGGTGGGTAACTGGTATCTGAAAAGATGTTCAGCATTCATCAGAAAATTCAAATCAAATCCCCAGTGAGACCTCACACCTGACAGGTTGGCTATTATCAAAACAAACTCCAAAGATAAGTGTTGGTGAGGGTGTAGAAAACCCTTGCTCACTTTTGGTGGAAATGCAAAGTAGTGCAGCCACTATAGAAGGAGAGTGCCTGCTCTGAACCCTGTACACATGGAGAGACCCTCTCTTGTGTCTGGCTGCCTTCCTTGATGGTTTGTTTGTGACCACGTGACTTTGAAAAGATGCATGCGTTCATCAGGATGTCTGGCTTCAAAGCCAGCCAGGACTGGGCAGGTTAAGTTAATGAGTCAGGTGTGTGATAGCAGGGGCATTGCATCTAGAGTGTGTGCACTCTGCCTGAAAGGGGTGGCTCCATATATATTTTTTTAATTCCTGTTCTTTAAACAACCAAGATCCAGGTTTTCCAATTTTTTAAAGAGACATCTGAATCCCCTAAATGTGGGTGCTGACAGATAATTCGAGAACAACATGTATGATGCATTTAAAAAACATGTCTGGACTAGATTCCATTCTGTACATTTTGTTGTTCAGTCGCTAAGTTGTGTCCAACTCTTTGCGACCCATGGACTGTACTCCCCGACCCCCCCCAACCCCCACACCCNAGATCCGCATACACGGAAAGACTCTTGTGAAAGGAATACTAATCACAGCATTGTTTGCTGCAGCAAAACACTGGAATCAGCTACATGGTATCATCGGGGACTGGTTAGATAAATTATGATATTCAGACAATGGAATGTGTGGAGAATGTTCTCCTAGTGCTGGTCTGGAAAGATCTCCAAGGTACACTATTAAGTAAAAAAACAAAACTCGCGCAGAGCACAGGGTGCAGTATACTTCTCTTTAGAGAAACAGCTACAGGAATCCGTGTACACATTTGCTTATCTACACTCTGGATATCTCTGCAATGATCCCCAAGAAACGATAGCCAGGATGACTTCCTGACAGAGAATCTTGGAGATTTGGAGCTGGAGAGCAGGGCTAAAGGATTGTTGCTGTTTAGTAGCTAAGTTGTACTCCGACTCTGGGACCCCACGGACCACACCCCGCCAGGCCCCTCTGTCCATGGATTTCTCTAGGCAAGAATACTGGAGGGGGGTTGCCATTTCCTTTTACATGGGATCTTATAGACCAGGGATCAAACCCATGTTTCCTGCATTGGCAGACGGATTCTTAAGTAGTGAAGTCCTCATTCTGTCTACCACCAGTTTATAACCTCTGAAGCTGGGAACTGTCAGGGGAAAGTCAGATCTCATGGCCCCAGCCGAGTCAATGAAGGGAGAAGGAAAAATATAGTCACCCTGGTTAAGGAAACTGCTGCTGCAGTGTCCCTCTGCTGTACTTGAACTCTCCATGTCCAATGGGACCTGCGGCGGGGGTGGGGTGCAATGTATGGGGGGGTTATCTGGCAGCCACTTGCTTCTCCTACATGCAGTCTTCAGGGAGAATCATTCATCATTCTGTATATTTATTAAGGGCCTGCTGCTCCCAGGGACTGCTCGGCGAGGATTCAACTTAACTTTCTATATTTGCTCAGTTACCCCCCACCCTGCATCAGACCTTGCCATTCTTCATCCTTTTTTAAATAGGGAGACCTGGGCCAGGATGCCTTTCCCTCAATGCAAGCCTCACCGTTTCTATATATTGAGAAACATTTCAAGAGCTTTTGTCTTTTACTTGGCACCTTTCCCTGATTTTCTGGGCTGAAGTGGATTCTCCTATTTTTAAACAATTCCTTCTGGTACTTTCAGCAGTAGTTTGGAGGTGAGAGTAGAGGAAAATGTTCAGGTTCAGGTTTCTGGTCTTGCTTGTTGTTTGAAAGTAGCAAGCAGTGCTGGACTCCAGAGCCAGCCTGCCTGGGTTCAAATCTTGGCTCTGCTGCTTACTGGCTGCATGACTCTGGGTAAGTCACTTAACTGCTCTGTGCCCCAGTTTCTTCATTTTCTAGATGATGACAATAATCTACTGGGTGGGGATGTTGCGTGAAATAAGTTGGTTCATGCAAAGAGCTTAAAACAGTGCCTTGCATGTTATATAAGTGTTTGCTTGACTCAGACTCTTGGACCTGTTTGCTTTCAAACTCAGCCCATCGGTTCTGACTCTCCTCTGATTCTGCATCTCAGCCCTTCTTGTTGCAACTCTCTGCCTTTGATTCTCTTCACTCCTTAACTGAATCTCCAAAATTCTCCTGACGGTGGGTCAATTCTTGGGGCCTCTTCTGTGTTCCTAGACTTTCCCCACCCTCATATTCTTTCCATCACTTTGTACCTCCTAAATAATAATCAAACCTGACATTTACAGGCATACCTTGGAGATACTGTGGGTTAAGTTCCAGACCACTAATAATGCAAATATCACGTGGATTTTTTGATTTCCCACTGAATGTAGAAGTTATGTTCATACTCTGCTGCTGCTAAGTCGCTTCAGTTGTGTCCGACTCTGTGCGACCCCATAGACTCTCTATGGTATTCCTATTAAGTATGCAGTAGTATTACATCTCGGAGAAGGCAATGGCACCCCACTGCAGCACTCTTGCCTGGAAAATCCCATGGACGGAGAAGCCTGGTGGAAGCTCATTCGGACCCGACTGAGCGACTTCACTTTCACTTTTCACTTTCATGCATTGGAGAAGGAAATGGCAACCCGCTCCAGTGTTCTTGCCTGGAGAATCCCAGGGACAGGGGAGCCTCATGGGCTGCCGTCTGTGGGGTCGCACTTAGCAGTAGTAGCAGCAGTATTACATCTAAAAAACAATGAAGTGAAAGGGAAAGTGTTAGTCACCCAGTCACGTCGTATTCTTTGCGATCTTATGGACTGTAGCCTGCCAGGCTCCTCTGTCTATGGGATTCTTCAGACAATAATACTGCAGTGGGTTGCCATGCCCTTCTCCAGGGGATCCTCCCAACCCAGGGACTGAACCCAGGACTCCCTCATTGCAGGTATATTCTTTATCCTCTGAGCCACCAGGGTACCCCCCCCCAAAGAAACAGTGTATATATCTTAATTTTAAAATATGTTATTGCTAAAAAATGCTATCATGGGAGCCTTCAGTGGGTTATAATCTTTTTTTTCAGGTGGAGGGTTTGAAATATCATGAGACTTATCAAAATGTGACAGAGACAGAAAGTGAGCAAATGCTGTTGGAAAAATGGCGCCGATAGACTTGCTAGATGCAGGGTTGCCACAAACCTTCAATTTGTAAGAAACTCTTTTGCAGTGTGAGAAAACAAAATGAGACGCACCCCCACAGACAGTTCTGTCCACCCGCAAAGACAGGACCTTCGTCCAGGCTCCACCCACTCTCCCTGGACCAGCTGCCTCTTGTCCCGACACCCCGCTTCCTCTCTGTCTCGCCAGCCTGTCATTTCCGTATTGCTGCAGAGTCATCCTTCCAAAGCCGAGTGTGATCTTGTCATCGTTCTTGCTGAAAACACGTCAGTGGCTTCCCACGGCTTTAGAGGCACCGCTGATTCTCTGAGGGGTCCATAAGCAGGATCTTCACACATCCTTGTTTGTCACACTGGCCCGTATACACACCTGCCTATTCCGTTGCCTTGGGATCCTAAGGAACATGTGGCCCTGCTATTCCCACTGTCCTCACAAGGGTCCCCTCTGGGAGATGAAGGATACGGCTGCCCTGCTCCCAGGCCCTGCATGCTGTGGCCCCCATCCATCCCCGTATCCTCTTCCTGACTCCTCTCTCCTCACCCCAAGACTGAGCTTCCTTTCTTCAGTTTCCCCGTCCTTCCCAACAGCTCTCCCCCCACAAGGCACGTGCCTTGCTCTTCCCTCTGCCGGCGGCTTCTTGTTTCCTCTTCCCCTTGAACTCAGGGAGTCTCAGTTCTGGTTGCATGTTTGAATCATCTGCAGAGCTTTATAACTGAATGCTGGTGCCTGGGCCCATTGCAGACAAATGAAGTCAGACTTTATCGGCCCAAAGCCTCTCAGTTGATTGTAATGTGCTTTGAGGCTTAAGAACCCTGATTGACTTGTACTCATCCTCTAGGCCACAGCTCAGCTCCTTAGGGAAGCCCTCCCTGACCTCCCTGACCAGGTCACTTCTGCCTGTTTTGCACTCCTAAAGCCCCGCATACCTCTCCTTACTGTCACATATCGTAGGGCCACTTATTCATATGATGACCAAGAGCCTAGCGGTGTGACCTTGAACAAGTTACTTAACTTCTCTGTGCCTCAGTTTTCTCCCCTGTAAAATGAGAATAATAAACCTATTGTACAAGGTCAGTGAGGGTCAAGTGAATTAATTATATATCAAGCTCTTAGAGGGCTTCCAGGTGGCTCTAGTGGTAAAGAAACCACCTGCCAATGCAGGAGACATGAAAGATGGGGGTTCGATCCCTAAGTCGGGAAGATCCCCTGGAGGAGGGCATGCCAGCCCACTCCAGGATTCTTGCCTAGAGTGTCCCATGGACAGAGAAGCCTGGTGGGCTACAGTCATGGGGGGCACAGAGTCGGACATGACTGAAGCAACCTAGCCCACATGCACAAAGCTCTCAGAACAGTGTCTGGCGTATGTTAGCTCTTACTACAATGACGATCATGGTGATGATGATGGTTATGCCTCACTGGAATCTGGAGAGCCCTTGGGGTGGGGTCAGCATCTACTGTTGGACACTCCCCGCCCTGGGACAGCACGTGGCACATGAGAGCGCTTTAATAGCTGCTGACAGGGGCCGTCCCAGTGATGTTCTTGGTGGCAGGGTCATCAGTTGGTGTGTGCAGGACTTGTCTTCTTCAGTCAGGGTCCTTGTCTCTATGGATCTATTGGTTTAGGATCCATGTTTCTAGTGCCCAGAGTTAGAGTCATTAGGATCAGACCCTACACGGGCTTGTGCCGTCCAGAGTCCCAGGTGCTGATGGTGGGAGGCCTGGCAGACATTCGCTTCAGCGTCCTGCATGTCCTTCTATGTAAGAGCTATTTCTGCTCTTCTGAAAGGCAGGCGTGGGGATGCCCAGGGCTTCTGTGGCAGAGGAAGCTGTCAGGAAGCCGGCATGGTGCTCTGAGTCTAGGAATCAAGCTGACAGCATCTTTTAAGTTAAGTAACCTCAGTAACCTCATGTCCTGGTCCGGCATTTGGGTGACCTGCATACAGCAGGGAGCGGGGTACCTCTCCCTTTGTTGGCTGATGGTGCTGGTGAGGGAGAAGGGGAAGCTAGGGGAGAGGCTGGGTGTGCATGTTTTGTGGTTGATGGAGGATTTATTTATAAAGCAAGGGTGTGATCTGTGGCAGTGTGTCTGGTCCCTGAAAGGCTACTGTACACTCTGAGTAGTGAATTCACAGGAAGAGGCAGGGCAGAGCTGTGTGAACAGCCCGGAAGGCAGAGTGTAAGAACTCGAAGGGCCCTTGGGGAGTACCCAGCTAAACTCCCTTGTTTTTTTAAAGGGGGAACTGAGACCAAAGCATGGAAGTGACTTGGCCAAGATCATAGGTGCAATCTTTATTTTAAGTTGACATCGATCAGGTGCACACTGTCTGCCCGTCACTGTGCTGATAAGTACAGTATAATAATGATTTCTTGAATGCTCACAAATCTAAAAGCTGAAACATTTGTTTATTATATTCCACCCACATAGAGTGTTTACTAATTGCCAGGCACCGTAAAGGCTGAGCTTTTTACAAAAATTAACTCAATAGCATCTCATGATTCTGTGAACATTAATGCTATTATTATTGTTTCTACTTGAAAAATGAGGTGGGACTTCCCTGATGGTCCAGTGGCTAGGACTCTGCACTCCCAGTGCCGGGGACCCAGGTTCCATCCCAGGTCAGGGAACTAGATTCCACATGCCCTGACTGAGAGTTCTCAGGCCACAAAGATCCTGCATGTGCAACGAAGATCGAAGACCCCACGTGCCACAGTTAGGACCCAGCACAGCCAAATAAATAAATACCTTTTAGAAAATGAGGGGGTGGAAGGACAGCAGTGTTAGGCAATCTGCCCCAAGTCACACGAGAAGTCGTTAGGTCTGGGATTCAGCCCAGGAAGCCCAGCCTTGCAGCGTGTGGCATCCTGCTGTAGTGCCTCTCCATTTGACAGGTGAGAAACTGGAGGCTCATATAGCTTGAGGAACTTGCTCAAGCCTACATGACTGGGAAGTAACAGGGCTGGCACAGAATTCGGACCGTCTACCTGGAGAATCTGGCTCACGAGATCTCTGCTAAATCGTCTCTTATGGGGGCTGGGGTCTCGCGGCTGAGGGATTTGAGATGAAGACAGGGCATGGGGGCTGAGGCAGAGCTTGGAGCCAGGCAGGGGGCAGAGGAGTGGATCAGCCCGGTCTGCCTGTGTTGAAGCAGGATGCCTGCAGCCGAATAGTACCCCCAGGGGGTGCAGAGCCCTGTCAAGTGCCCCAGGTCCAGGTTCCACCCTCTGTCCTTCAAATGTTAGCTCGGACTTCACCTCCTCGGGGAAGCCCCCCAGATCTGAGGGCGGAATCCCTCACTGTAAACTCTTTAAGCACCCCGAGCATCTCTTGCACGACACTCAAAATGTGCATTGGTTTGTACCTTTTGACTTTCAATCTGGCTGGCAGCCCGTTAGGGCAGACCCTGTGTTTGATTGTGTTTATCCAGCTTCTGACACATACCAGGCACTCAGCAAGTCCTTGGTGAGTAAGTGGATCATTCCCAGGCGGCACTAGTAGTAAAGAACCCGCCTACCAATACGGGAGACAAAAGAGATGCGAGCTCGACTCCTGGGTCAGGAAGATCCCCTGGAGAAGGAAGTGGTAACCCATTCCGGTATTCTTGCCTGGGACATCCCATGGACAGAGGAGCCTGCTGAGCTGCAGTCCATGAGATCTCGAAGAGTCTGACATGACTGAACATGTGCACTCATACATGGACTTCCCTGGTGGTTAGTGGCTAAGGCTCTGTGCTCATAATGCAGAAGGCCCCGGTTCGATCCCTGGTCAGGGAACTAGATCCCACATGCCGCAACTAACGATTCCACGTGCTGCAGGCTAAGGCCCAACACAGCCAAATAAATAACATAAAAATAAATATCAAAGCACACACGCACACACACAAACACATTTGTGGTCTTAGATGTTGAAAGAAAGATCAGCAAAATTTAAAAGGCAAGTGAAAGACTGGGAAAATATGTACTGTGTATATCATGGGTGAGTGGGTAATGTTCTTTAAGTTGTATAGGAAGCTTGTTACAAATCATTTAGAAAGAAGGAAACTTGGGTTTAAACATGGACAAAGGCTGTGGACAGAAAATGACTGATAACAGTGAACATTTAAAAATATTTACTTCTACCAGTGACTATTAGGCAGTTTTCAGGCAGTAATGCATTGAGCTCTCCTATCAACTGAGGCAGTAGTTATTATTATTATCCAATTTTTAAATATAGAAAGTAAAACTTGAAAGGGTTAAATAATTTGCCCTGTAGTCCGGAAGCTAATAACTGCAAGAGCTGTGTCTTAAATTTGAATGTGGCTATTAATTAACCCCTAATGTTGACACTGACTCCAGTGCAGATTGTAACCCAGGAAATCATATTTAAAATCCTACTGAAGTTGACACAGCAGAAGCTTGTCTTTAAATGAAACAATTACTTATTTGCCCAAGGGGCGGGGGTCGTAGCAGCCGTGGGTATCACACCCTCCCGCAGGCACCAGAGCATCTACACAGCTCATCAGCACTATTCAATCTGCTCTCCGGGAACACAATGAAAGATCTTCACCAAATTACAGTGTCCCCCTTTCAACTGTGTAATTACAGCTTCTAACATTCTACGCATTTCATGTGCACAAAATCTCAGTCCACATCGTGCTAATTAAGGTTTCCCTGCCTCTTTGTCTCTCGGGAATTCTCGGCATTTTGTTTGCAGTTTGGGACAGGGCGATGCTGTTGGGTTACCCAGCGGGCTGGTACGTGTTGTGGGAGTTTCGTGGTATCCAGATAAACACGAAAATATTCTACTGTCATCAAAACTCTACAGAGCTATATAAGGAAAAGTCGCATTCCTTTCCACTTTTTCCCTCCTGCCTTCCTAAAGAAACACTTTTTTATTCACTCCTCTTGTAGCCTCTGCTTCTAGCATTTGTTTTTGCAGGTCTGAGTAATTTAAAATACACTTTCTTATCCTACCTCACTTTCTCAACCCAAAGATTGCCTGCAGCATAGTTCTGCACCTTGGATTCTTTCTTTTTTCTTTTTCGACTTCACTTAAAAATATACCCTTAAGATTTTTTCCACTTTAGTGCAGAAAGCTTCATTTTCATACCTGAATGGTAGTCCATCGTGTAACTGAAGTAAGACTTATTTGAGTATCTCCATCCCTATGACATTTGGCTCATTTAAAATCTTTCACTATTATAAACGATGCTGCAGTGAACAACCATGTGTGTATAAAATTTCCTATGTATGTGGGTTTATCTCCAGGATCACTTCCCAGAAGTGGGATGGCTGGGTCAAAACGGTAGAAGCATTTGGCCTTTTGATATACATGCCCATTTGCCCCCACAGGGTAATGCCGATCGGCCTACTCACCGCGCATATGTATGTCTGTGTTTCCACAGCTTGTTAATGCAGTCCGGTGGGATGAACATCTTAAAATTTCATTGTAAGGGTTGTCTATTTCATTTTTAAGGTGTGTTAGAAAAAAACATAATTTGCACACCGATCCCACGTGTTCACACTCTTAGTTTTACTCTAAAATAGGTTAAAATAGGTTTTAAAATAGGAAAAAGTGGCATGCTGAGTGAAAAAAACAGCACCAAGTATTAATAAATAATTTTATAGGTAGAATGTAGGCATGCAAAAATATGACAGCTCAAGATTGAAGTTTGGGAGGTGTTACCATGATTATCTTTTCTCTTTGGAATAATACACTCCAGAGCCTGTACGTCGTTTATGCAAGGCGCTGTGCTGGGAGCTTTAGCCATCACATCCAGTCAATGAGGTGGGTACTGTGTTTATCTGCGCTTTATGAACAGGGATTCATGGGGTCGCAAAGAGTCGGACACGACTGAGCGACTGAACTGAACTGAACTGATGGACAGGGAAGCAGAGTTGCAGAGTGCTTAAGTCACTTGCCTGAGGCCTCACAGTTAACTCCAGAGCCTAGGCTTGCCAGCTTCCTTTTGTTCTGACCCTATTTCCAGCTGGGGTCTCCAGGTTCACCTTGCCTGTCTACCTCCTGGGATACGTAGCTTCGAGGCTTTTGTGGCCTGTAAAGGGCCAGGGACGACACAGTCTGAATTTATAGGCTGCTCTGACTTTCTCCTCTGACTGATGCTGCGGCGTGTGCTTTCATGACCTTTGTGTTTCAACGCAGCTTCCGCATTCCTGCAGCTTTGCCTCAGCTCAGCCAAATTTCAGCCCACCTGTGCACAAAGCCATACAGCCCATTCAGACTGAGAGAGGCTATTTTAGGTTGTGATTTAGAGATGTAAAGTTCTTTCCCCCCCACCCCGAGCTGTGCTTCCTTCATCCTTAGCTGCATGAGCCTGGAGTCAGGTGATGAACGGAAGATGCTGAGCTGGGATGGGCCTGTCCTTTGGTCCTGGGGAGTAGGTGTTCACAGTGAAGACTCTGGTTTGGGGCTGGGGGTGGGGAGTTCCCAGTGACCTGACGGTGGCTAGTGCTGCATTTGTGTGGGATGAGGGATGTCCTCGTCTGTCACCCCTTATTGGGTGGGAGGCCCTCTGGGCAGGCTGAGGAGCAGCCAGGTGACACTCAGCTGTCCCCACTCTGTTACCTGGATATTTGGAACCTGACAAACTTGACTACAGTCCTGTCTCTTCTTTCCTGCTTTGTGACCTTGGATACGTTACTTCTCTAAGCCTCAATTTGGTTATCTGGAACACCAGGATAATAACTTCTATGTCACTGGCCTTTATGAGGGCTTAATGATATGATATCCAGGTGGCGCTAGTGGTAAAGAACCTGCCTACCGGTGTAGGAGACATAAAAGACACGGGTTCTATCCCTGGGTCAGGAAGGTCCCCTGGAGAAAGAAGGGGCAACTGACTCCAGTATTCTTGCTTGGGACCATGGACAAGGAGCCTGGTGGGCTGCAGTTCATGGGGTCACAAAGAGTCAGACAGGACTTAGCTACTAAACAACAACAACAATAATGATGTGATATGGAACCCTTTGGGGAAGGCGATGGCACCCCACTCCAGCACTCTTGCCTGGAGAATCCCATGGACGGAGGAGCCTGGTGGGCTGCAGTCCATGGGGTCGCTAAGAGTCGGACACGACTGAGCGACTTCACTTTGACTTTTCACTTTCATGCATTGGAGAAGGAAATGGCAACCCACTCCAGCGTTCTTGCCTGGAGAATCCCAGGGACGGGGGAGCCTGGTGGGCTGCCGTCTATGGGGTCGCACAGAGTCGGACATGACTGAGGCGACTCAGCAGCAGCAGCATGGAACCCTCAGCACAGTGCTTGGCGGAGTGCTGAATTCATGGTGGCAGTGAGAGCCACAGTCGTTGATAATCATTTTATTCTTGTTATTTGACGACGTCTTGCATGAGGATCAGAAGTGGAAGAAAACTTGGAAATCCAAGTGTACCTAGGATGAAGCATGATAGAGCTCAGTGCCATGAAACAGTGGGTAGAGGCATCATGCCAGGATCCTGTGAGAACCTGATTTCTTAGGGGTGGGAGAGATGACCAGGGACACTAGAGGTCAACTGGCGATGCTGGGGGAGGGATACAGAAATTTCAAGCCCATTTCTGAAAGCTCTTGGCACTGAGCGGCATGAACTCATCATTCAGGAGTATGTCCACATGTGGTTGGACCCCATCATTCAGGAGGTTATGTCCACATGTGGTTGGACCCCAGCCAGTGACTCCTAGGAAGAGAGGACCCCAGTCAGTGGACTCCTAGGAAGAGAGGACCCCAGTCAGTGGACTCCTAGGAAGAGAGGACCCCAGTCAGTGGACTGCTAGGGAGAGAGGATGGGGAGTCTGGAAGAAGTCACAAACCCAAATTCCTACAGGGGCCAGGTGGGGAAGGGAAGAGAGTGAAGCAGGCAAGATGTCAGACAGTAGAGGATGGAAACTGTGGAGAACTAGAAAGCTTATCCTTTATCTAGAGGGTGCCATTGCTGCTCCGCCCAGAGGAGCATGTGTCCAGTGTTGCCCCAACTTGTGAGTTTTCAAAAGGAACTAGAAATCTACATTTTTTTCTTGAAATTTCAGGATTTTTAAAATATTTTAAAGACGCTCCATATGGGCCAAATACAGCTTGTTTGTAAACTTGATGTGGCCTTTGGCATCCTGACTCCTAGGAAGAGAGGACCCCAGTCAGTGGACTCCTAGGAAGAGAGGACCCCAGTCAGTGGACTGCTAGGGAGAGAGGATGGGGAGTCTGGAAGAAGTCACAAACCCAAATTCCTACAGGGGCCAGGTGGGGAAGGGAAGAGAGTGAAGCAGGCAAGATGTCAGACAGTAGAGGATGGAAACTGTGGAGAACTAGAAAGCTTATCCTTTATCTAGAGGGTGCCATTGCTGCTCCGCCCAGAGGAGCATGTGTCCAGTGTTGCCCCAACTTGTGAGTTTTCAAAAGGAACTAGAAATCTACATTTTTTTCTTGAAATTTCAGGATTTTTAAAATATTTTAAAGACGCTCCATATGGGCCAAATACAGCTTGTTTGTAAACTTGATGTGGCCTTTGGCATCCGGATAGTAATCTCTGAACGTGAAGAGGGCCCGGGCCAGGAATGGGGTTGGGCTACAGGTGCACTGGAGGGGGTCCAGCCCTGTGGGCTGGGCTGGGGAAGCCGACTGAAGAACAAGGTGGGGGAGGGATGGAGGCAGGGCTGGGCATTGCGTCTTTGACTGGGATCCAGACAGACCTGGGGGTAGAGTTCTGACTTAGAGGCCACGTGGATCTCTACCCTCATCCTGGTCCATAGCCACAGCCTCAGAGGCTGAGAAAAGAATGTACTTCGGCTAAAGGCAGGGCTGCCATTTAACCTGTATCCACCAGCATGACTGGACCAGTTGTGAAAATGATAAAGTATTTACCTGCTGGTTGGTGAATAGCCACTGGGCCCTCGGAACCTCTCCCTCCCACCTTCCACCCATCCACTTCTTTCCCTGGCAGCTCCTCCCCACCCTACCTTGCCCTGATCTGGCAACTAAAGGGTTAACTCCCAGCGTAGCTAGACCCTGCAGTCCATTCTGATTGGTCAGTGGGCAGTGTGGGCAGTACTTGAGCCAAAGTGATTGTAAATATCTTGACAATTATTCCACCCCCACCCCTCCTCCCAGTGCAGGTAGCAGATGCCTGCTTAGGTTGGCTTAAGTACGAAGGATAAATTTTAGAGGACACAGGAGAGTCAGATGGAACTGGAGGGCAGAATGCCAGGCCCCTAGGAGACTACAAGCAGGAGCTCCATCCCTGGGGTCAGGAAGCCTTTGTTTTTGTTCCTTTCTCCTTGGAGCCTGCTGTCAGTCATCACCACCTCAGCCCTAGGGCTCCACGTGTCCTGACCGCCCGGCCTCTGACACTTGAGCCGAGTATCCACCTCTCCGCCGGTCACCTGTGTCCGGTTTTGGGGGCTGGTCATCTCCAGGTGCAGACCTGCGCCTTGGGCCTGGGCAGTCATAGACAGGCACCCTGAGTGATTCTCCCTGAAAGTCCTAAGGACCCCAGCTGTGGGCGTGTGGCTTTGTTCCAAGCTCTCCCAAGTGGAAGGAGGGAAGGGACCAGAAATCAATCAGGAGATGACCTGATTTTCTGGGTCGTCTGAGAGATGAGAGCGGGTGTCGGGGGTGGGAGTGGGGATGGGTGGAGTTGGTATTTACAGGCCTTAGCCCTCCTGAAAGAGGAGGCAAGGGAATGAGATTGGAGGAGCCTCCATCAGCCTCTGAATAAACCACAGAGAAACAGACTTTCCTCTGCATCTTGCCTGAGTGGCCTTCTTTCTCCTGTCTGGTGTAATCCATCTTGCACAGGACTGTCCAGGTCACCTGCGTTGTCTAGGGCCTCTCTGTGCTTCATAGCGATGACTGCCGTCACGTGATGCCATCATGGCTCACTGACCTCTCACTATATGCCACCTACTGTGTGACATGCAGTGCTGGCAGTGGCTGGGGAGCCCTGGGCAAGTCACTATACCTCTCTGTCCCTCGGTTTCCTCATCTGTAAAATGGGGGTAGTAAGCAGTACAAACTTCATAGAGGTGTTATGACGATTAAATAAGTTAATGTCTGATAACTCCCTGCAAGTGGCTCCTGGCATGAATTAAACACTCAATATATGTTAACTCTCACTCATTAAATATTTATCAAGCACTGTCTGTATGCCAAGTACAATATATGCTCTGGGATATCATGGAGAGCACAATTCCCTCATGTTGCATGCAGCTAAGCATGAGAGAGATGCAGTTAAACACACAGCTACAACACAGTGGTATAAATACTGTGATGGGAAAGATAGGGGTGAGTGTTAGACACTCAGTCACAGCTGACTCTTTGCAGCCCCACGGACTGTAGCCCGCCAGGCTCCTCTGTCCATGGAATTCTCCAGGCAAGAATACTGGAGTAGGNGTGGTATAAATACTGTGATGGGAAAGATAGGGGTGAGTGTTAGACACTCAGTCACAGCTGACTCTTTGCAGCCCCACGGACTGTAGCCCGCCAGGCTCCTCTGTCCATGGAATTCTCCAGGCAAGAATACTGGAGTAGGGTTGCTGTGCCCTCGTCCAGGGGATCTTCCCAACCCAGGGATCAAACCTGGATCTCCCACTGTAGGCAGATTCTTTACCATCTGAGGCACCTGGGAAGCCCCAAGAGGTGAAGTGAAGTGAAATCGCTCAGTCATTTTAAACTCTTTGTGACCCCATGGACAGTAACCTGCAGCAGGCTCCTCTGTCCATAGGATTTTCTAGGC
Organism: Oreotragus oreotragus; assembly: GCA_006410675.1. Taxonomy (NCBI): domain Eukaryota; kingdom Metazoa; phylum Chordata; class Mammalia; order Artiodactyla; family Bovidae; genus Oreotragus; species Oreotragus oreotragus. Next base: position 113,137 of record SJYX01015847.1, read on the forward strand.
AAGAGTACTGGAGTGGGTTGCCATTTCCTTCTGGCAGTTATTTCCTTTTGCTTTCTCTCTGCCATTAGAACATAAGTTCCACCAGAGGAGACGTTGACTCCTTTGCTCACAGTTGTACCCACAAGGCCTGGGAAGAACCTTGCTCTCAGAAAACATTTACTGGGTGAATGAACAAAGGAAAGCAGAAAGGAAGTGCTATTTTAGCTGGACCTGAAGGATGAGACATTAATGTAGTTGGGGGTTGCAGAGGAAAGAGAGAATACCCTGCTGTATCCCCACTTTGGATCCAGGCAGATGTGGGGCGAGTCCCAGCCCTCCAGGGGCCGTTTGGTTGACCTTGGAGAAGGTTCTTCTCTCTAGACTGGACTCCTTTCATCACCACTGAAATGAGTGTGAGTAACACCTTCCACGTGGCTGTCACTGGGCATATGGACAGCTCGCAATCACTGTGTTTTCTTCTTCCTTCTCTTTCTTTGTGCATCTTGGCACCTCCTGCTGTGGAAGAGACTTGCTAAGATGGAGAGGTTTGTTTTTTTTTTTTTTTTTAAATTTTTAATTGGAGGATAATTGCTTTACAATGTTGTGTTGGTTTCTGCTGTACTGCAGTGCAAATCAGTCACAACTATATCCCCTCCCGCTTGAGGCTCCCTCCCACCCCCCATCTCACCCCTCTAGGTCATCACAGAGCACCAATCTGGGCTCNCTTTACAATGTTGTGTTGGTTTCTGCTGTACTGCAGTGCAAATCAGTCACAACTATATCCCCTCCCGCTTGAGGCTCCCTCCCACCCCCCATCTCACCCCTCTAGGTCATCACAGAGCACCAATCTGGGCTCTCTGTTATATAGCAGCTTTCCACTAATTATGTTTTACTGATAGTGATGCTGGGAGCTTGGCGTCTGTGCACCAGTGCTGGATTGAACCTTGGAGACAGGGTTTTGGGTGAAGTAGAAAAGAATAGTTTCATTGCTTTGCTAGGGCAAAGCAGGTTCCTGCCCTTGAAACTGAGTGTCCCAACCCAGGACAGTTTGGTGAGGAGTTTTATAGCGACGGCTCAAGGATGGAGCTGCTGATAGGATTAGGGTATGCAGGGCCTGCTTTCCTTTAATCTGGTTAGAGGTAATCTTGAACCAGGACTCTGCCTGAAGGCTGTGCTGCAGTTTCTGCTCTTCCCGTCGACAGTGTTTGGTTAGGAATGCTTGAGTCCTTCTCCCTGAGATTCCCTACTAAGATATATGCATGGAGGAAAGTGCAATCCCAGCAAAGAGCAACTTTATTCTTAGTGGAGTTTTGCCTCAGATCTCCAAGTAGAGCTCATGAGGCCCTTGGGGACTCCTTTCTTTCTATTGAGGTAGCCCTCAGTCAGTTTCTATGTTAATTAAGAGTGGTGAAAGTGGGTATCCTTGCTTTGTTGCTTGTTAAAGACATTCTGTTTTAATCATTAAGGTTGAGGTTGTCTGTAAAAGTTTTTATAGAAATTCTTTATCAAGACTAGGAAAGTCCCTTTATTTCTAGTTTGCTGAGAGGTTTTTTTTTTCATGAATAGGTATTAAATATTTGTAAAATCCTTTTTCTTTGTCAATTGATATGACAATTTAATTTTTCTACCCAGTTTTATTTTTTTAAAACTTTTTATTTTATTTGGAGCATAGTTGATTAACAATGTTTTTATAGTTTCAGTTGTACAACAAAGTGATTCAGTTATACATATATATGTATCTATTATTTTTCAGTTGAATAGGTATTAAATATTTGTAAAATCCTTTTTCTTTGTCAATTGATATGACAATTTAATTTTTCTACCCAGTTTTATTTTTTTAAAACTTTTTATTTTATTTGGAGCATAGTTGATTAACAATGTTTTTATAGTTTCAGTTGTACAACAAAGTGATTCAGTTATACATATATATGTATCTATTATTTTTCAGATTCTTCCCCAATTGGATTGTTACATAAGATTGAACAGAATTCCCTGGCTATACAGTAGGTCCTTGTTGGTTTTCCATTTTAAATATGGCAGTGTGTACATGTCAATCTCAAGGTCCCTAACTATCCCTACTTCCCACCCTTCCCCTCAGTAACCATAAGCTCCCTCTATAAGTCTGTGAGTCTGTTTTTGTTTTGTAAATAAGTTCATTTTATCATTTTTTTACAATAGATTCCACATATATGTGATATCATATGATGCTTGTTTTTTTCTGTCTGACATATTTCACTTAATATGACAATGTCTGGGTCCACTCATGTTACTACAAATGGCATTGTCTCATTCTTTTTAATGACTGAGTAATATTCCATTGTATATATGTACCACATCTTTATACATTCTTCTGTCAGTGGGCATTTAGGTTGCTTGCATGTCTTGGCTATTGTAAATAGTGCTGCAATGAACATTGGGGTGTATGTATCCTTTGCAACCTGCTGCAATGAACATTGGGGTGTATGTATCCTTTGCAACCATGTTTCTCTCTGCGTATATACTTAAGAATGGGATTGCAGGATCATATGATAGTTCTATTTTTAGTTTCTTGAGGAACCTCCGTATTATTTTCCATAGTGGCCACACTAATTTACATCCCCACAACAGTGCAGGAGGATTCTCTTCTCTCTACGCCCTCTCCAGAATTCATAGTTTGTGGATTCTTTTTTAATATAATGGCAATTCTGACTGGTGGGAAGTGATAGCTCACTGTAGTTTTGATTTGCATTTCTCTAATCGTTAGCCAGAGCTCCTGATGAACTATAGAATGAGGTTCGTGACATTGTACAGGAGACAGGGATCAAGACCATCCCCTCCAACCATGTTTTTCTCTGTGTATATACTTAAGAATGGGATTGCAGGATCATATGATAGTTCTATTTTTAGTTTCTTGAGGAACTTCCGTATTATTTTCCATAGTGGCCACACTAATTTACATCCCCACAACAGTACAGGAGGATTCTCTTCTCTCTACGCCCTCTCCAGAATTCATAGTTTGTGGATTTTTTTTTAATATAATGGCAATTCTGACTGGTGGGAAGTGATATCTCACTGTAGTTTTGATTTGCATTTCTCTAATCGTTAGCCAGAGTTCCTGATGAACTATGGAATGAGGTTCGTGACATTGTACAGGAGACAGGGATCAAGACCATCCCCATGGAAAAGAAATGCAAAAAAGCAAAATGGCTGTCTGGAGAAGCCTTACAAATAGCACTGAAAAGAAGAGAGGCGAAAAGCAAAGGAGAAAAGAAAAGATACAAGCATCTGAATGCAGAGTTCCAAAGAATAGCAAGAAGAGATAAGAAAGTCTTCTTCAGCAATCAATGCAAAGAGATAGAGGAAAACAACAGAATGGGAAAGACTAGAGATCTCTTCAAGAGAATTGGAGATACCAAGGGAACATTTCATGCAAAGATGGGCTCGATAAAGGATAGAAATGGTATGGACCTAACAGAAGCAGAAGATATTAAGAAGAGGTGGCAAGAATACACAGAAGAACTGTACAGAAAAGATCTTCACGACCCAGATAATCATGAGGATGTGATCACTAATCTAGAGCCAGACATCTTGGAATGTGAAGTCAAGTGGGCCTTAGAAAGCATCACTAAGAACAAAGCTAGTGGAGGTGATGGAATTCC
>SJYX01015847.1:120824-154076 GCA_006410675.1 Oreotragus oreotragus
GTGCTGCGATTCATGGGGTCGCAAAGAGTCGGACACGACTGAGTGACTGAACTGAACTGAACTGAATCATTAGCCATGTTGAACATTTTTTGTGTGCCTCTTGGCCATCTGTATGTCTTCTTTGGAGAAATGTCTACTTAGGTTCAAAGTAAACCATAAACCAGTATTCTTGCCTGGAGAATCCCATGGAGAGAGGAGCCTGGCGGGCTACAGTCCACGGCGTCGCAAAGAGTCGGACACGACTGAGCAACTTGACACAAACCATAAACCAAATGAAAAGACATAGAATGGGAGAAAATATTTGCGAATGATGTGACTGACAAGGGGTTGGTCTCCAAAATTTACAAACAGCTCACACAGCTTAATATTATCAAAACAAACAGCTGAATCAAAAAATGGGCAGAAGCTCTCCCCAATTTTAAATGCACTGATACTTGACCATTCGACTTTGGTGATGATAAATTAGAGGAAATTATTCATTTTCCAAAAGGATTGAATTGCTTCAGTAAGTATTCTAGTACATTTAAATTTAATGTTTTTATTTTATTAAAAGGGGCAAATTAATTGCTAATATACCTATTCATTATTACTGATTACATTTTCCAGAATTTTCTAGAACATAGGGTTTGACAAGAGTTTGGACTGTTTCTGGATGTGAAAAGCCAGTATAGATATATAAGTTGGAGATCAAAATTTTGAATGTCTCACACATTTCGATGGTTTATGGATTTGCTAGAATAGAATATTTGAAATTAAACCATTCCAGAATGTCTCATGGATTATAGGCACATAAGACTCATAAGAGTCAAGAGACGATAGCGTCTGCCTGCAATACAGGAGACCTGGGTTCTATTCCTGGGTTGAGAAGATCCCCTGGAAAAGGAAATGGCAATCCACTCCAGCACTCTTGCCTGGAAAATCCCATGGACAGAGGAGCCTGATAGGCTACAGTCCATGGGGTCGCAAAGAGTCGGACATGACTGAACGACTTCACTCTTATCCTCAGTTTTTAAATCAAGCTTCTGCCTGTTCTTGTGGTGTATTAGGTTATCCACTGGAAATGATTACTAACCTGCCCTGAAGTCTTTATCCAAACCACATTTTTTTTTTTTCTTTTTAACAGTCAGGTTAGAATTAGTTATGCCAATACAGTGCTGGGCTGCCTGAGACATGTTTGTATGCACTCATGCACATGTGCACACAATTCTGTACCTTTTTTAATTTCTAAGACTATACTTGCTGATGGATATTTTCACTGATTAATATTTCCTGGGAATTACTCATTTCCCTGAGATTTAGTAATGCCTACTTATGATTAGCTTTATTGGCCAGTTACATAGTCTGAAATCAGACTTACTATAAAATTAGTCCCTCATTTTGCAATTTGGCAATAAATAGTTTGACCTTTTTTAATTCATTTTGCTTCTGTCTCTTTCTTTTAGGTTGAGCAAATTTTTACTTTTCAGTTTAGAGTTATACATAACCCATGTTCACAAAGTAGGGTAATATTATAACAGTTTTGTGTTTTATAATTCACCTGAAATTTACAACATGTGAATACTTTGTCTTTCTCACATAGGTAGAGGATATATCTCAGATCAGTGGTTTGCAAACTTGAGCATGTATCAGAAATACCCTGGAGGATTTGTTCACACACAAATTGCTGGACCACAGCTTCAGAATTTCTGATTCTGTAGGTTTAAGGTGGGCCAGAGAATTTAAATCAAGTTCCAAGTGAGGCTGAAGGTGCTTCTTCAAGGACCACACTTTGAAAACTTATTCTATGAGAATGGGAAAATGGGTTTTAATCCTGGTTTGGGGTGCAAATTATCTGAGTGAGTTAAGCAAGCAATGAGCTTCCCAGGTGACTCAGTGGTAAAGAATCTGCCTGCCAAGCAGGAGATATGGGCTTGATCCCTGGATTGGGAAGATCCCCTGGAGAAGGAAATGGCAACCCACTCCAGTATTCTTGCCTGGAGAATCGCACGGACAGAGGAGCCTGGCGGGCTACAGTCCTTGGGGTTGCAAAAGAGTCAAGCATGACTTAGTGACTCAACAGCAGCAGCAGCAGAAGCAATAGCAAGCAAGTCAAATATATTTTATTCTTCAGTTCCTTCATGTGATAATTAAGATAAGTGATACCCAGTCAGCCTGCTTTGTAGAGTTATTGGGAAGAGCCAGTGGAATAATACATATTAAAGTTTTTTAAATTTATTTATTTTAATTGGGGGCTAATTACTTTACAATATTGTAGTGATTTTGCCATACATTGACATGAATCAACCATGGGTGTACATGTGTTCCCCATCCTAAACCCCTCCTCCCACCTCCCTCCCCATCCCATAAATTGAAAGAAATAAACACCTATATGAAGTTTTTATATATTTTTAGAAGTTCTAAAAAGAGAGAATAATAATGTAAGAAATATTCACTTAAAAATACGGTGGCTCACACAATATTTGCGATTTTATGTCCTTCATATTTCCCCCTTTCTTTCCAGTTTTATAGCCCATCAATGATTGCCTTTTGGTTTTTATCAAGCAGCAGATAAGTGGTTGGTGAATCAATAAACTCTTTGGCCTTGAGTCTCTGATTTTGCTTTTTCCCAAACATGTTCTCTTGGTAGCCTTCTTTTTTCTCCGGATGATTATTGCAGAAATATTTCACAGGGAATGGGATGACATTAAGCTTCAAGATATTGCTTCTTTTTCCTAAACAAACACTCTTATCACTAGAGGACAATCCTGCCTTAGTCAATGACATATTAGTTGATATAAAGGTGTTCCTGTTAGTCTCTTTCAGCTATTCATGTTTCCTACCTATAAATCAGTGAAAGGTGCAATATGAACTTGATTCCTTAGAAAGACATGAAGGCAAGGAAGATAGGTTGCATTTCAATACTAAATATTAAAGGACAAGCTTGCCATCAAAGCCATACCATTTGCTTTATTTGATCTATTGCTTTTAAACTGGAGGGACTCTGGAAAAGAGAAAGATCACGTCATGCCAAAAGCTAATATGGAAAAAATTTCAGCATTTTGTATTTGTATCAAATATAATAATGGGGGTGGTTTCATATAAAGCTGTACAGCAATCATTTCTCTCATTCAAATGCTAATTACATTCTCATTGTATGAATTAATTATAACTTCTATTGATATTCTTCTATATTGATATTGTTTAGAAAAATTATCTCTCAGATCAGATGAAAAATTCTGTCTTTGTATGAAAGGCTCAAGTGCATCCGGCATTAATATTCCTTGGTGTAAGCTTCATAAAACATTAAAACGGAATTAAACTCAGAAAGGGGACCAACCCTGCTGACTTATTCATTTAAAGTTGAGAGAGGAGACCCCCTTTTTTATGTATGTGTAGGTAAAGACATATGCCTGTCCCACTGTCCCTGCCTTTTTAGAGATTTAATCGTATCCACCTAAAATGATTATCTTCAAAGCTAGAGCAGGATTTATTAAACCCTGAAGTGTTTGGGCAAAGGCAGTAATTTTGTGTGAGCATGCTTTGTCTAAAGCTATTTTGAACATGCTCTGTGCCAGATAGAGAGAGGGAAAGATTCCCCCCAAATCGGAAGAACGGCTATGAGTAAATGAGTACTGACATTTTTTACACAGTTCTTGCTCAAAAAGCTTGAAGATTTTCAAGTGCTTAATTGCCCCTCCTTGCATCTTCCCCTTTTGGACTGAAGTGTAGTGTAGAGAGGTCTGTGGTGTAGCGGATTAAAAGTAAAAAATCTATGATGATAACTGACCTTGAGTTATGCTTCTGGAAGAGAGACTATAGAATTTAACTTCCATTTGTTACCATTCTTTTTTGGGTCAAAGAGATTCCTAGCCTGGTAAAAACAATCAGAAACAGTAAATATTCTGATATTCCCCAATGCATATTAATTCATTTATTCATCAATTTATTTGACAAATATTTATTAAATCCTTATCATCTGCCAAGTAACGTTTTAGATGCTGAAGCTATCATAGCAGATAAAGCAAAGTCCCTAATCCCAAGAAGTTTACATTAGTAGAAGGAGGTAAACAATAAATGAAAAAGTAAGCAAAGTTTGAGCATATCAGATGGTGTTAAGTGCCAAGGAGAAAAATAAAGCAAGGTGTTATGGTATGAATGCTTGTATCCTGCCATTCAAATTCATATTTTTTGGCCACACCATGTAGCTTCTGGGATCTTGGTTTCCTGATGAGGGATCAAGCCTGAATACCCTGGCAGTGGAAGAGTGGAGTCCTAACCACTGGGATGCCAGGGAATTTCCCAAATTCACATGTTGAAGCTTAACCCCCAATGTGATGATTCTAGGAAATGGGACCTATGAGAGGTGATTAGTTTATGAGGGTGGAGTCCTCATGAATGAGATCAGTGCCCTTATAAGCAAGACCCCAAGAGCTCCCTTGTCTCTTCTGCCATGTGAGGACACAGTGAGAAGATGGCTAGCTGCAAATCAGAAAGTAGATCCTCAGCAGGCACCTAATCTGCCAGCACATGAATCTTGAACTTCCAGCCTCCAAAACTATGAGAAGTAAATGTCATGGTTACAAGCCACCTTCAGAGTATGAGATGGTTAGATACTATCACCAAGTAAATGGACATGAATTTGAGCAAACTCCGGGAGATAGTGAGGGTCAGGGAAGACTGGTGAGCTGCAGTTAATGGGATCATAAAGATTTGGACACAATTTAGCAACAACAACAGGCTACCTTATCTGTGGTATTTGGTTAAGACAGCCCAAATGGACTAAGACACAGGGTAAGAGAGATAAGTAGAGATGGGGAATGAAGATAGGGTTCCTTATGAGGAGGGAAAAGATCACTTCAGAATAAGATCCAAGGTGGGAGTGTTCTCGGTATGAATGAAAATAATATCAGAGAGGCTGGAGAAAGATGAATGAAGGAAAAGATGAAAGGAGATGAGATCAAAGAAGTTTGTGTGTGTGAGTGAGAAAGATGGAAGTGGGGTTCAGATCATTTAGGGTCTTATATTCTAAGGCCATTGGCTTTTAAGTCAGAATAAGCTAGAAAGCCATTAGAAGGTTTTGAATGGAGAAAAGATGTGACTTTTCTCAGTTTAAATGAATCTGGATGCTCTGTGTAAAATAGACAGTGGGGAACAAGGGCAGAAGTGAGGACATCTCTTAAAAGGATTTTTCAATAATTCAGGGTAGGGATAATGATGGCCTGAACCAAGATAGTAGTGATGAAGGTAGAGAAAAGTGATTAGTATATTGGATGAATTTTAAAGAAAGAAATTTGCTAACGGACTGCCTATGGAATATGACAGAACAAGAGAAGGCATGATGACTCTAAGGTTGTTGTCCTGAATAAATGGAGTTTACATGTACTGAAGTGATGAAAATGCGGAATGAGCAGATTTCAGGTGTGTGTAAAGTAACCAGGAAAACGTGTGTGTATGTGTGTGTGTGTGTGTGTGTGTGTGTGTGTGTGTGTGTGTGTGTGTGTTAGTCACTCAGTCATGTCCAACTAAAGAGTTATAAAACAACCCCATGGACTATAGCTCACCAGACTCCTCTGTCCATGGGATTCTCCAGGCAAGAATACTGGAGTGGGTTGCCATTCCCTTCTCTGGGGATCTTCCCAACAAAGGGATCAAACCTGTGTTTCCTGCATTGCAGGCAAATTTTTTTTACCATTTAAGCCACCAGGGAAGCCCAACCAAGAAAATACCACCCCCCAAAGAAGACATTCTTCTGAGTATAGGCTCATATATCCAACTGATTACCTGAAATCTTCCTTTGGTTGTCATATATTCTTCAAATGTAACACTTTCATGTGCAAAATGAAACTTTGATCTCTTGACTCAAACCTCATTGCCATGTTCAACCAGGGATTATTATTTAGCATTATTATTTTTGATTCTTCCTACTTCATCACCTTCCTACATCCAATTCAACTATGAATCTTGTTGCTTCTACTTCCAAAATATATTTGGAAAACCCGCTACTTCACCCAACACTTCTCTCCATCCCCATTGCCATTTCCCTGATCCAACTCACCATCACTTATTTACCTGAGCCAGGGCCACAGCTCCCTAACTAGTTCCAATGCTTCTGTTCTTGCCCACCTCCTGTTCATTCTCTACATCACAGCTAGAAGAAACTCTACAATGACAAATATGATTATTTCATTCTTCTGCTTAGAACTCTTCAGCTGTTTTCCACTTCTCTTAGGAAAAAAAATGAAAAATCTTTTTAATGAGTTGTATGAGTTGACTATAGATTCCTCTCCAATCTCTCTCTCTCTCTTTTTTTTTTTTTTACCCTCCTACTTACCTTCTGTGGTCCAGCTACATGGGACTCTTCATTCACTTAAATTTGCTCACTTGCTTCCCACCTCCAAACTTTGCTCCTTCTTTTCAACTTCAGTAGCCTCCTCCTCCGAGAAGTCTTCCTTTTCTGACTATTCATGTGTGCCCTGTTGGTGAATGTATGTTGCATATCCCAAGAAATTAAAGAAGTGGAAAATTAACTATGCCAATCTGGATGATTGAGAGAAATTAACTTTTCCAAATGAATACCTTGCCTTAAACCCTCTCTTTCCTAAAATATTATTCCTAATTTGTATTTTCAAGTGTGATATTGTGAGAATGCTATTTCAATATTTGGTGTTGTGTGCTATAAAGGGATTTTGGAGGAATTTTAAACTGGATATTTTAGATTATGGATACTTTAAAATGTAATAAAACTCTCTGTATTTGGAAACAAAATTAAGAACAAACCTTTATTCATCACCTTGTTTTATTTTTTTCTTCACCTGGATCACTATTTGATGCTATCTGTTTTACTATATATTTACTTGGTTCCCTTTCTAGATTGTAAGCTGGATGATGGCAGAGGTTATAACCATTTTATTTACCACTCTGTACACAGGGCTTCCCTGGTGGCTCATATGGTAAAGAATCTGCCTGCCAATGCAGGAGATGCAGGTTCGATCCCTGGGTTGGGAAGATCCCCTGGAGAAGGGCACGGCAATCCACTCCAGTATTCTTGCCTGGAGAATTCCATGGACAGAGAAGCCTGATAGGCTACAGGACATGGGATTGAAAAAAGTCAGACACGACTGAGCAACTAACACTCACTTTCACACAGTGCTTAATACAGGCTCTTGTCCCTTGGAGATGCTCATTTCATTTGTGCTGTATGCTGAGCAATAAATGCAATAGTGTATTCCATTCTAAATGATCCTTTATTCAATTAAAATAAAAAAAAAAAACTAAGTGCTATGGCTAACACCCTGAGATAGATATATACATGGCTAACACCCTGAGATAGATGTATATGGCAGAAAAATCTCTGAATTTTGGACTAGTGTCAGTTAGAGAAGATACCCTCATTAAATTGTGACTAGGTGAGAAAAGACAATGTAGTGTTTACATATGTGTTACTTTGCAATTTTACTTTAAGTAGGGTGTCACACATATGAGTATATGGAGAGTAGGGAAGTGATGGGTAGGTGGTGTAATAAAAAATCTTCATGAAGTCTGACTTTTGAAATAGACATGAGAAAAAAGAGGGAAGAGTTTGGGAATTATTTGGAGAGAATATTCCAGGTAAAAGGTACTCAGGAATAAATATGTAGGGAGATTGAAAAGTATGGATTGACTAAAGAAGTTAGCATGTAGGAGTCTAGTTTAGTTGGGATTTAAAGACTATATTCTAGAAATTAGTGAGGAGGAATGGCTGAAATATGAATTGAAATACAGTTGTAAAGGGCTTTGGCTTGAGGAGTTTGGGCATATCTCCTCAATTGTTAGCAATAAACCAATCCATTGGAGACTTTGTTGAGAAAGGTAGTATTATCTAGGCTGAATTTTAATTAATTATTTCAGAATTAGGTAAAATGAATGGTTTAGTGGTTTTAAAACATGTTCACAAAATCATTGACATTCTTCCAACCAAGAAGTAGAGTTGATATTTTGAATTATCCAACAGAGTGCAACAGAATTGCACTAGGTCAGAAAAGGCCATGTTGCTTCCTCCATGGTTTTTCTTGGACCACCTGAGAAATCCAAACCTCAGACTGCCATTTTTTGACAAAACTCAAGCCACAAATAGAGGCTTTTTGTGGACTCTCCAGCCAACAGTTCCAGCTCCACCCAGTATTCAAGTTATTTTAGCTCAGGTGCCAGGCTGCAGAGTAAACACATCTTCATATGATTCCAGCCTGTAGCTATGAAACCATCCCCAGCCTTCAGGTCTTTCTTGCAGAAGCTACATATATCATTAAACAGATAAAATTCATTCCCACTCTGTTCTCTTCAAATCCCTGATCCACAGAATCCATGAGCATGAGAAAATGCTTGTCTCACACCACTAATTTAAGGGTAATTTGTTACATAGTGATAGATACTTGGAACAAATGGCATATATATATAGAGAGAGAACTGGGAAACAGAGATCACCCTAGAAGATCTAATGATGCTTTGTGTAAGAGACATCTCCACCTCTATAGAATCTAGTTCAGAGACTGGGAAACCAAGCAGAAAATGTGATTCTGAACTACTGTGGTCCGTCTAGTCAAGGCTATGGTTTTTCCAGTGGTCATGTATGGATGTGAGAGTTGGACTGTGAAGAAGGCTGAGCGCTGAAGAATTGATGCTTTTGAACTGTGGTGTTGGAGAAGACTCTTGAGAGTCCCTTGGACTGCAAGGAGATCCAACCAGTCCATTCTGAAGGAGATCANNCGCTGAAGAATTGATGCTTTTGAACTGTGGTGTTGGAGAAGACTCTTGAGAGTCCCTTGGACTGCAAGGAGATCCAACCAGTCCATTCTGAAGGAGATCAGCCCTGGGATTTCTTTGGAAGGAATGATGCTAAAGCTGAAACTCCAGTGCTTTGGCCACCTCATGAGAAGAGTTGACTCATTGGAAAAGACTCTGATGCTGGGAGGGATTGGAGGCAGGAGGAGGAGACAACAGAGGATGAGATGGCTGGATGGCATCACCAACTCGATGGACATGAGTTTGAGTGAACTCCGGGAGTTGGTGATGAACAGGGAGGCCTGGTGTGCTGCAATTCATGGGGTCACAAAGAGTCAGGCACGACTGAGTGACCGAACTGAACTGAACTGTGCCATATTTTAAATGAACCTCATTGAATTTGTTGAAATTTGGAATTTTATTAGTTCTTTGAAGTATATGGCCTAAACAAGGGTGATGAAAATATTGGCCACAAATATCCTTGTGACTTAGGGGCAGGGACGGACTTCTTATAAAAGCACAAACACATGGAAAATGACACCAAAATTAGACACAATATGGACAAAGCTGATAGCAGGTTGGTTAAAAAATGAGAGAAAGCGTTTGGCTGAAACTGACATGGAATTAATATCTTGAATGTATAGGCAATTCCAGCAAATAAGCAAAAAGAGAAGATACTCTTTGTAGAAAACTGGGCAAAAATATTAATAAAAAATTTGCAAGATAAATTTAAAAAGCCAACAAGCATATATGTGAAGGTATCAAGAATCAAGAATAAATCAAGAACAAATAGAGAAATGAATATTAAAACAATAATGAGAATCCACTTTACATCTGACTGGAAAAAATAAGGAAATTTGGTAATGCCAGGTATTGCTGGGAATGTAGGGATGTATTGCTGAATGAGAACAAGAACCAGAGCAGCCATTCTGAACAATTTGATACTCCTTAGACTAAGCAACAGTTTGCATACGCTATGACCTAGCAATTCTTCAACTGAGACTAACCTATAAGAAATCCTCACACAGCTCCATAAAGGGAAATACATGAGGTTCTTAACTACTTCATTGCAGTCATGAGTTGATGCTACCTGGGTGTCCAGTCACTGGGAGACTGGNCTAGATGTGTATAAGAGACAGGTTTGCATACGCTATGACCTAGCAATTCTTCAACTGAGACTAACCTATAAGAAATCCTCACACAGCTCCATAAAGGGAAATACATGAGGTTCTTAACTACTTCATTGCAGTCATGAGTTGATGCTACCTGGGTGTCCAGTCACTGGGAGACTGGAGAAGAGAAAAATAGTAGATATTCATCGTGAAGTATCATACAGGAAGTGAGGCAAGAATTTAGATATGTATGGATCCTAAAAAGAGTCCAAAGTGGGGGCAAAAAGTAAGAAAAAAAAAGAGATAGAAAACAAAGTATCAGTTTCATAAATTAAAATGTCATCAGTACAGATTACCCATCCATATTTGACAAGAGCGGAGTTCGTGTAAAAAAATTAATTAAAAAAAAAAACAATAAATTAAAAAAAATAAAATAAAATAAAAAAGAATAGTTGCTGAAGGGTGTGGTACTGGACATGAGTAAGAGACCAAAAGGGAGTAAATAAGTAAATAAAATAAAAGCTAAGTCTTGCACAAATCAAAGATTATACCATGAAATGAAAGGTATGATGAATGTAACTTTCTATACCTGAAATCCAAAGATCATAACACAAAACAATAAATTCAGTTCAAAGCTTCTGGAAATTCTGATTGTTCTGATTATTTTTAATTTTTTCTTAAATTAGATTATTTTGTCCTCTCTACATTTTTATCTGAATGTATACAATTAAGTGAGACTATGAGGTGTGGGGTACTAATGTGCAACAGATTTCTATCAAGAAATTTCCCAAGAGCTCATTTGGAAATCTTGTGATTCTGTACATTGATTCGAGAGACTTAAACTTTTCCTTGATTATGAAAATAATCCATATTAATTGCGGAACATTTAGAAAATACAAGAAAAAGGTTAAGAAAAATACTTTAAAAAAGAATAAAGAAGAAAATAATCTCCACTATAATCTCACCACTCAGAAATAATTGCAGTTAGTATTTGGATGTATTTATTTCCAATCTTTTTTCTAAATATGTCTATGTAAGTATCAATATTAAACATGTATATAGATGCACAAATATATGTGCATATATATGACATTTTTGCAATCATACTATATGCAAATTTCACTGTTGTCAGAATTAAGTAGCATATCTTTTTAAATCTTTGCTTAGTTTACAGGTATTAATGGCATCTCTGTTACAGATTTTTATTTTCTCTTTTGTGAATCTTTATTTATTATTCTATAGAATTCTTGTTAAAAATCAATTATATACTTCCTCTATATATGAATATCATTAAATCTTTGTCGTGCTTCTTTTAATTTAATTTATGCCAAAATATTATAAAGTTGTTTTTAGATATAAAAGTATCATTCATTCTTTTCTGTTTCTCCACATTATTTTTAAGCTTAGAATGTCTTTACTTCACCTACAAGGTGTGGGGTACTAATGTGCAACAGATTTCTATCAAGAAATTTCCCAAGAGCTCATTTGGAAATCTTGTGATTCTGTACATTGATTCGAGAGACTTAAACTTTTCCTTGATTATGAAAATAATCCATATTAATTGCGGAACATTTAGAAAATACAAGAAAAAGGTTAAGAAAAATACTTTAAAAAAGAATAAAGAAGAAAATAATCTCCACTATAATCTCACCACTCAGAAATAATTGCAGTTAGTATTTGGATGTATTTATTTCCAATCTTTTTTCTAAATATGTCTATGTAAGTATCAATATTAAACATGTATATAGATGCACAAATATATGTGCATATATATGACATTTTTGCAATCATACTATATGCAAATTTCACTGTTGTCAGAATTAAGTAGCATATCTTTTTAAATCTTTGCTTAGTTTACAGGTATTAATGGCATCTCTGTTACAGATTTTTATTTTCTCTTTTGTGAATCTTTATTTATTATTCTATAGAATTCTTATTAAAAATCAATTATATACTTCCTCTATATATGAATATCATTAAATCTTTGTCGTGCTTCTTTTAATTTAATTTGTGCCAAAATATTATAAAGTTGTTTTTAGATATAAAAGTATCATTCATTCTTTTCTGTTTCTCCACATTATTTTTAAGCTTAGAATGTCTTTACTTCACCTACGATTTCTTCTTTCTTGTTTATGTATCTGTGAATGTTTATTTATAATTTTAAAAATTCTTTGATCAAGTCAGGAACTTATATTCTATAATATTAGAGGGATGTCTACATTAATCTTGTCAGCTGTTGTCATTGAATAGTCCTTAATTTTTCTATTACATCTCACTTCTTCCGTTCTGATTAATTATTTCACTCACACACACACACATTTCTGTCTCTACTGTGGCATTAATTGATTTGTTTATCCTTGCACCAGAATTAAAATGTTATAATTATTATAGGTTTACAATGTATTTTAATAACTGGTAATTCCTGTAATACCCTTTTTTAAAACTATATTCTTATCTATCCACTTCTTCGCAGTTGAACTTCAGAATTATTTTAAGATTCAAAAATAAATTCCATTTGATATTTGACTGACAATTACATTGAAGCAACACAATCATCTGGGAATAAACAGAATCTTCAAGATATTTTGAATTTATATACAAAATGATGTATCCCTTCATTTATTTGAGTCATTTTTAAAATCTTTCAATAAAGTTTAGGCATCCTCTTCATACGCATTGTTCACATTGTCTTCAGTAAGGCTGTTCTTGATGGCTGCTGTAGCCATCAACCACCATACAACCTGATATCAAACCACCTCAGTGGTGGCCAAAATGGTCACTTCTGACCAACCATGAAAAGAAGGATATTGATGGGAACTGAGTTGGGGAGGCTCACTCCTATCTGCTTTAAAAAGAAATTTCAGTGCAGGTTTGCAGTGGCTGCCTAGTGTATTTTTCCCACAGACCTTGCAGTCTCTAGGGAAAGACAGAGTGGGTCAAAGGCCCAGTCTATCCTTCAAAACCTATTATTATTTCAGAAGAGAGATCCATAATATTTTTCTAAATTTAGTCTCATCTTCACTGCATTTCGTGGAAACTTCTTGTAGGATTTAGCCAGTAATTGGGCATTACTCACATTTTCATTGTTATGGCTTTATATCTTATTTTGCTATTTTATGAGAATTTTAATGAAAACATGGGTCAAAGCAGGCTAAGTACTGCTGTAGTAACAATCAATCCCAAAATTTCATGAGCTTTATATAAGACAAGTTTATTTTTTATTCTTAATCTTTGTCCAATATATGTTATCTGAAGGAATCTCATTGTTGAAGGCTTAGGGAGATTCCACTTGATCACTGCTTGCCTTATTGCTCCAGCAGGGAAAATAAATGTAGCGAATCACGTTCCGGCTCTTAAAGCTTCCACACAGAAATATCACTTTAACACTCTTTCATTGACCAAAGAAAGTCATATAGCCTAACTGATTTCAAATGAGAGCTTCCCTAGTGGCTCAGATGGTAAAGCGTCTGCCTGCAATGTGGGAGACCCAGGTACGATCCCTGGATTGGGAAGATCTCCTGGAGAAGGAAATGGCAACCCACTCCAGTATTCTTGCTTGGAGAATCCCACAGATGGAGGAGCCTGATAGACTACAGTCCATGGGGTCGCAAGAGTCAGACACGACAGGGAGGTATAATCCCATCCTATGCCAGAAGGGGAGCAAGCTATTTGTGAACTGCCCGATGACTAGTATACCTTAACATTTTAAACGTCTCATTTCAGTGACTTTTTTTAAAAGGATGGTCATCTGGCTTCTTAATCATTTACAATAAATAGATTGAGTCACTTAACAAGTGAGTAGTGCGTTAGAAGCCAGAAAGGTGTTAATCCTTGTAGAAAAGCAATCTGTTTTTAAAGGCAAAGACCAAGTAAGATAGAAGTTATGTCTTTGATACCAGAAGGCCTGTATTTTCAGCATTCAGCATTCAGATGGGAATTGAAGGGGATAGACATCTCTGCTGTTTTATGTATGGAACAACATAAAACACATGCATTCAGAACTTTCTTTCATTGCTTGAATACTTTATTATGTATATTGACTTCTTCCTTCCAAAGACAGAATCTCAATCTCAGAGCTTGAGTGTAATCACTTGAATGCTGAGTGTCCTCTTCTATTGGTTTTTAGGAACTCACTGTTTCTTTTTAACAACCGAGGAAGAGAGAAGTCCTGTTGCTCTAATATGCTATTCCAAACAATGCTGGACTGTGAGGCTGCCAACTCTGGCATCAGTTAAGTCAGGATCAGGGTGCACTGGATAGTGAGTCAGGAGGGACAATTCACCTAATACATATCTCATACTGATTAAAATAAATGAATGCTCTGTATCTCTAACTGGTGTCAAAAGACATTTACAGTTTTTCTAGCCTGTTTCCCACGTCTGCCTGGCACCGAGACTGCCAGGATCAATGGTCCAATTTTAGTTCCACTTTCTTCTTCCCTCGTTCCCTGCATTCAGCTCTTCGGAAGTGAGTTAATAATGTAAAATCTGGCTGAATTAAATTCATTTAACTGTGCTGCCAATTCTCTTCCCTTCATGCATTTTTAAAGAGATCTCAAACCGGTGATGGATTTCTAATGCTCTTGGAAAAGAAAGCAAGGATGAGACAGTAAACCTGAATGGGATAAATTGTTTATTATAATTACTCTGTTGAATTATCTCACTTCATACCCAGAAGGAAGAGGAAATATCAACCTCTTTAGACTTTGCAAAGGGTAATATGAGTGGTGGAAAAAAGAAATTGTAGAAACTGCCTCTTTAGTCAGTCAAAGAAGCGACATAGCACAGCTTCACTTGGAAAGCTGTGAACACTAAAATACGAGGTGGGAGAGGGGTCTGTTTCTATAGCAACCTAGCATATTCCATCTAGGGCAATGATTTTTCTCAACTTACAGTTAGAAATAAATTAGCAATCAGGCCTCAGACTGTGCTCGCATTTGACACTGTAAGTATGTGAACTGCCTGAAAATATGGTCTAATTTGAACTCTATTTTTTGGTCTTATGTTGTCTCCCATTCTTTCCAAAGGCTGTTGGCTTATTAAACTGACTGATGGAATTAGAGTCTAGAATCTTAAAGTAATGTTCAGAAGAAGAGCAAAAGACAACATTTCTGTCAGATATCTCATAACAAAAGGTTAAGATTTCAGTGAGCAGAGACCTTTTCATGAGGGAATATTCTGAGAAATTAAATACCCATGTATTTATTAACTTGGGTGAGTTTGTTGGCATTTAATTGTTAAAGTCATCTGCTTTCAAAGCCAGGTGTTAGGAAGACATTGTTCTTGGCCCTTCTCTTTGGAGCTTCTAGTCACGAAATTTTTCCCCCCATGGGAAACAAACAGCACCTGGAATTTGGTTTTATTTCCTACCCGCCTACTTGCAATATCTGTTCTTGTAGAGCTGTCTTGTTTATCCTGCCTATAAAATGGTTCTAATGGTGTCATTGGTTTTTGACTTAGTTCTCTAGTTTACATTTTCACGGCAATCCAGAGAGCTGAAAGACTCTGCATTCTGATTCCACACTTGCATGTACTCGGTTCCTTCCACTGAATCAGGGATTACCCTGCTGTCAGATATGTTGTTTGTCACCACACAGTTCCTGAGACATCCTTTGTGCAAGTTGCAATGGCTCTGGAAACCATGTTCCTGTTAATTTCACATTTAGCAAGACAACTCTGGAAATCCAGCACACAGCAGTGGCGCAAATCTGGGTGGTTTGTTCAGTCTTTCACCTGGCAAAATTTAGCATTTGTGGAGCTTAAGAGTATAGATACTCTTAATAATATGGAAAATGCTTTTTCTATTAATAATGCAGCACACAGTTTACACACAGCACACAAATAATAATTTGCCCAGTTGTCTCTTTAGTGGACTAAAAAATGAAAGAAAAAAAATACTGTGTTGTGCTTTTACACAAATCCCAAGCACCTCTGGAGAGACTCTGTAGATCAACCAATGACGGGGAAAGATTTGAAACTCAAGATGCAGGATTTGAGAGGGGTTTTCTATTAATCTGAGTTTTCCTCTTTTTTTTTGTTATCCACCAACCATGGATTGCCCCACTCTTGAAGGTTCAGGTCCTAAAAGTCTCTCACATAGGCTCTGAATAAATTATTGGCAATTAAAAAAGCCAGTTTCCCTTCCTACTCTCAAAGCCAAATGGAGGTTTTGTGCTATGTCAATGCACGAGCAGCTTGTAAATTTGAAAGGGCCACATCCTGATGTTTTCACCTCCAACTGGGTTATTGAGGTTCATTAAATCCACCCAAGTCCCCCATCTTCCCACCACTTAAAAAGTAAACTCTTCTGATACCCTGTCTGCCCACATGTTGTTGTCGTTTAGTCGCTAAGTTATGTCCAACTCTCTGCAACCCCATGGTCAGCAGCATGCAGGCTTCCCTGTCCTCCACTATCTCCTGGAGTTGGCTCAAGTTCATGTCCATTGAGTCGATGATGCTATCTAACCATCTCATCCTCTGCTGTCCTCTTCTCCTTTTGCCTTCAATATTTCCCAGCATCAGGGCCTTTTCCAATGAGTCAGCTCTTCCCATCAGGTGGCCAAAGTACTGGAACTTCAGCTTCAGCATCAATCCTTCCGATGAATATCCAGGGTTAATTTCCTTTAGGATTGACTGGTTTCATCTCCTTGCAGTTCAAGGGACTCTCAAGAGTCTTTGTAATTTACCATGTCTCTTACACCATCACAAAGTATCATAAAACTGAAGACTCTAAAACACCATTTTCATTTTGCTCAGGATGTTGTAGATCTGGAGTTCAGGGCTGGCTTAGGTGGGAAATTTTTCTCTAATCCACGTGGCATGGGCTGCGGCAGCTAAGGCCAGAGCCTCCACTTCCAAGATGGCTTCTTCAGTCCCATTTCTGGTGTCTCAGTGCTTCTTGGCCTCTCTAGCTCCCCCAAATCTATCACATCCTCACAGGATGGTAGTCTCAGAGGAGACCATTTTGTTACAGAGTCCACAACTTTCTCCAGAGTGAGTGTCCCAGGAGATTCAGGTAGAAGCCGCAAGACTTCTCATGGTTTAGCCCGGAATACAACTTGAGCTATATTCTATCGGATAAGCAAGTCACTAAAGCCCACCCAGATTCAAAGGCAGAGAAGTTAGACTCTACCTCTCAATGGGAGGAGTAGCAAAGAAATTGTGGCCATTTGAAATTTACCACGTCTCTGTTTCAGAGATCTGAAATGGGGCAGCATTCTTGCAACTCCCGTTTTTTTTTTTTTCTTCCTCATTTTTTAAGATCATTTTTTAAAATGTGGACCATTATTAAAGACTTTATTGATTTTTTTACAATATGCTTCTGTTTTATGGTTTGGTTGTTTTGGCCTTGAGGCATGTGGGGTCTTAGCTCCCCTACCAGGGATCAAACCCATACCTCCTGCATTGAAAGACAAAGTTTTAACCACTGGACTATCAGGGAAGTTCCCAGCTCCTGCTTTTTCTTATTCCAACTAAATCTTCCATCTTCTTTGAGTTCTGGCCTCATCCCTTCCCTAAAATAGCCCTCTCCACATAAAACATTATTCTGACTCACTACACCCTATAGAAGTTTTCATCTCAGCTTACTGATTGCCAGAGCATTCTTTATGTTGACCAATCCCTTTTTCTTTGGCTTCCATGACATAATGCTCCTGATTCTCTTCTTACATCTTTGACTCTATCTTGTTTCTTTTGCAGATCATTCTCCTCTACTTGCTAATTACATATTAGGTTCTAAGAATTAGGGTCTTAGAATCTCCTGTTGTATTCTAGATCAAGCAGGGTGGCAAATTAGAGCCCACAGTCCAACCACCTGTTTTTGTAAATAAAGTTCTATTGAAATCATCACCATTTACATATGTATTGTTTCTGGCTGTTTTTAAAGCTACAGTAGTAGACTGACAGGGACTGTATGGCTTGTAAGCCTGTAATATTTACTACTTGGCCTGTGCAGAAAACATTTGCCAACCCCTCCTCTAGAACCAATAGTTATTAAAATGTGATATCCAGATTAGCAGCATTAGCATTCCCTGGCATATGTTTAGAAATGCGAATTCTCAGGCCCTATCCTAGACCCTCTGACCTGGTGACTTATGTTTTTACAAGTCCTCCAGGTGATTCTGATACATGCTCAAGTTTGATAATCAGTGTTCCAGATAGTAATGCAAAGAGAAAGCCAGATCTAACAGAGGTGGGGATGCAGCCACTAACTTCATCTGCCAAATTTGAGCTGGGATGGTGCAGACTGAACATCTCGGCCACAGGTAGGATCTTCAGCAGCAACACAGGAAATCTGTTTCAGCCCAGAGCTAAAGACAGCAGCCAGGGCAACCCCACAAGCCTGTGGATCCTTCTCTTCTTATTCTTTTCATCCAGGCAGAGTAGGTAAAGAGTTAGGAACTTGAAGTAGCACCTCTGGCTCTGTGGAGGAGATTGTGTATTGTAACCTGGGGTAAATTTTTAATTTTAAGTGTGACCTGAAGAATAAGCAATATGATTTGTTATATTCCTACGTGTGAGGCATGGTAAAGAATCTGTCCGCAATGCAGGAGACCCAGGTTCAATCCCTGAGTATGGAAGATCCCCGGAGGAAGACATGGCAACCCACTCCAGTATTCTTTCCTGGAGAATCCCATAGACAGAGGAGCCTGGCAGGCTATAGTCCATGGGGTTGCAAAGAGTCAGACACGACTGAGCGACTGAGCACACACACGTCTTTCCCTCTGTGCTCTGGGAGAATTTCTAAATTTTTTCTGCTTATATTCTGCATTCAATTTTCTGCTTAGTCAATTTTTCTGGTTATGGTTTCCAATGTAGATTTTTGTTGTATTACTCCTTTTGAGTAAGCTTTTCATATGCAATGCTTCTTTTCTTTTTATCTTATCCTTCCCTTTTCTTATCATAAATCTGTTCTAGATTAACATTAGCAAGAATGTTATTAATTTTATTGAGATCAGAGCAGAAATTTTCTAAAATTTTATTTCAGTTTCTGCTATGATTACATGTCATTGAATCTGTTCCTTTTTCTGAATTGTCCAGGGAATACATTTTCTTATAAGTAGAATAGAAAATTTCCTAGGCCCTGCATTTTCAATTGTTTTATTTCCAGTCATACCAAATGATAAGAAATCTATACTGGCCCCATGTTTGTAACAGGTAGGGGCTTGATCACCCTTATTTGCTTCGACTGTCTTCTTAGAAGCTGAGAGAATTCCCTTCTCAGCTATAAAGCCAGATGCTAGTTTGATTTGCATAGCCCTGAGCCCCAAATCCATTACTCTGTAAGCATTCATTTCTTATAGATCTGCTGAACTGGAAGGGAAACTTTTCCTTTTCAACTGCATCATTCTTTGACTCTACAGAATGCATGAGTGATGGTGGGATTGGAGGAGGAGGAGGAAAAGGAGGAGGAAATAATCTTGGTTACTCTATTGGGCACTTCTGTAACATCTTTATATTAATTATCTGATTTACCTCTTTTAAGAACTCTGTGAGAGAGCTATGATTCTTATTTCATATTACTTATAAGGGCCCTAAGTTTTGACTAAATTAAGTAACTCAAAATCTTGGGACAAGTAGTAAGAAGAGGTAGGACTCCACTTCAGGTCTGTCTGATTTCAGTCTGTTCCTGGCCATCATGCAATGCTTTATTCCATAAAAGTTATTTTTGACCACGATGGTTCATGCCAGTCTACCCTTGTGCTCTGTCTGCGCATAGCATGCTTTGCTCTAGAGGGTATCTCAGGATTCCTTGGTCCATTTTTAATCCTCCCCACTGCTTTCAACCATCATGTTGCACGTGGAACGACATAAAAGGAGGCTGGAGAAGGTGTTGGGAGAATGATGCCTCCTCTGCACCTGCAGATAATCCCTGTGAAGTTAAAAGAGTGACACTGGATTTTGTCCTACTATAGCTTTGTGCTCTGAGCTGAAGGCAGAAAGTGGTAGTGGTCCTAACCTTCTTCCTCTCACTTCTAAGCTGTGCTTTTCTGCTCAGAGTTTGAGCATGCCTTGATTATTGATTGTGTTTCCTAATCCACACCTACCTGTTATGAAATTGATGAAAGTTTCTCCCTGCTTACACATGCTGCTGGAAACCTCTCCCTGGTTTATTGTGCTATCTTATTCTCAGAATTAATTTATCATGCTACCATAATGTTTCCCTTTTGTTAAGTTACTACACATTTTTAAAATGAATCTGAGAAGATGTTGAATTAAATGCTTTAGCTAGCTATCATTGTGGTGCTAAACTTTCACTCTCTTCGCCGTATTTGTTCTTTAATAATATTCCAGGCAGAAGAAAACATTTAAAATAGCTATCCTTGGTGCTATCATTGTATTGATATTCATTCAAATGAAAAAAAAATTTATGAAGCACTAAGAATGTGCAAAGTGCTGTGCTCAGTGATTTGAAGCTGTATAGAGAAATCAAAATCCTTACCTTCAAATGCTTAGGAGGAGGAACAGATATATCTATTATTCACCGTGTCTTTTTTATATTCCATTTTTAGCAAAGTCTTAAGGGAGACCAGAAGGGGAAGGAGTTATTTTCTTTTTTTTTCAACTTTTAACTTTATATTGGAGTCTAATATATTAGCAATGTTATGATAGTTTCTGGTGGACAGCAAAACATTTCAACCATACACATACATGTGTCTATTCTCCCCCAAACTTCCCACTCATCCGGGCTGCCACATAACACTGAGCAGAGTTCCCCATGCTATAAAGTAAGTCCTTGTTGGTTAACCATTTTAAATATAGCAGACTGTTGATGCTCATCCCAAACTGCCTATCTGTTTTCCCCATTCTTCCCCCATGACAACTGTAAGTTCATTCTCTGAGTCTGTAACTCTGTTTCTGTTTTATAAATAAGTTCATTTTTATCATCTTTTAAGATTCCACATATAAATGATATCATCTGATGTTTGTCTTTCTCTGTCTGTCTTACTTCACTCAGCATGACAATCTCTAGGTCCTTCCATGTTGCTGTGAATGGCATTATTCTATTCCTTTTAATGGCCAAGGACTTATTTTCTATGGGGTCACTGGAAAAGGATTTCCAAGAAATCTTAGGTTGGATTCCCCTAGAAGCAGAGACTGAGAATAATATTTCAACACAAGGTTTATTTGGGAGGTGGTCTCAGGAAGCCAAAGAGGGTGCTAGGCATGTCACTTGTTATGGGCAATTGGGGCCCAGTCTCATTGGGGATATAACTGGGAGATGATGAAGAGCACATGTCAGTGTTGTTCTATTTGAAGAGGAAGAAAGATGAGATATTGTTTTACCAAATCCTCATCATTGTTTGAGAGCTCTGCCCAGTGGTGTTAACCTTCCAGTACTTCTGAGCTGTCCCACATATGGGCTAGTCCATTCCTGTCCAATCATTGAAAGGTCTCAGACAGAGAGCTGTAAACTTGCGTGGTGCATGGAGACAGAATTTGGCTGAGGCGCACACAGCATCTGCTTCCCTGGAGGAGGTGGTATTTAAATTGAACCTTAGATGATGTCGTGATATGAGGATAAGCATTTTAGCATACAAGAGTAGGAAGGACTAAGGCACCATGTGTGTGGTCCATGGAAAATATAATAAAGCACCAAAGTTTGAATATGATTCATATTTTTAAAATTAGAGGAAATTCAAGGTTATACCTATAAATATTCATTCTCACCCCCTTGCTTTGAGTGGGAGAGAACTTAGTTCTCAAGAGTTTGCTCAGAGGGAATCGTGCCTCACCAGCAGCCTGTTACCTCCAGTTAATATCTGGGTTGTTTTGACTTGTGACATTGTTTTACTTCTCTGCAGAATTTTGGGGTTTCTCAACATCTAGACATGGCTACGTGAATTGTTTTGTTGCACATACCTTATATGTATCACTTTGGGGCAAAGGTTAAGAACTGTTGATCCAAGGCTTGAAAACGTTAGTTAGGGTCATGTATGCATGCATGCATGCTAAGTCACTTCAGTCATGTCTGACTCTTTGTGACCCTATGGACTGTCCATGGGCATCTCCAGGCAAGTATATTGGAGGGAGTGACCATGCCCGCCTCCAGGGGATCTTCCCAACTCAGGGATCGAATCCATGACTCCTACATCTCCTGCATTGGCAGGCAGGTTCTTTACCACTAGCGCACTGAGAAGGCCCTATATATACGTGTGTATATGTATACATATTACTTGTTTCTAGCTTAATTCAGTCATGTGTTGACAGGTCTTAAACCCAGCATTGCTAAAATGATGAAGAGGAACTACACATCACAGGAGTGAAGATGGTTCACGGAAATTTTCCTTTTACTTGCATGTAGGAGTGAGGAGAAATATCAAATCATATTTTCTACTTCATAAGATGCATCAACACCCCGTCAATAACACCCATATGAGGTTTCATTTGAACTTTAGAAAATACTGAAATTTTTATCAGTAGGCTGGGGACCTGCATCACAATTTGCCCTTGTTTGAAAATGCTTCATTCTGGACAGTAATCATCACTGATAATAGACTCCTGTGAGTCCCTGAAGCTTTGGGGAAGCTGAGTAACAGCCACTGCTCTTCTTTGCCCAAATTTCCCATGGGGCACAAGGCTGTCAGCTGTGAACAGGTGAGGTTTATTTTTTAAAACATCTTCGTTTCCAGTTTGCAGCACTTGGCAGAGTATTTTGTGTCATGTGAGTACGTGGAAGGCTGAGTATAGAGAGTCCTTGTGTCAGAGTTAGACTTGGACACCTGGATTGTCGCAGAAGTGGTAATGACATTCTTCCGAGGGAAGTTAATGAAACAGTGACAGTGCATAGAAATTCTGTTTAGAGAGAAAAGCAAAAAGATGAATGAATCTTGTTACAAATATAATATGTATATTATAGAGTCCTGTCAAGGGATGGGACTTAGTACCCTCTTCAAAGTTGCCTCTTCAGTTTTCAAAGTTCATCTTCATCTGGGGTCAGAGGAAGTTTCATATCACTTCTGTTTCAATTGTCCAGCCCTCAGTGCAAGCCTCCTCACTCCTCCCTGGTGGCTCTGTGACCGCTGGTTCAACATCTGAACACCCTAAACCTATTTTCTCAGGGCTGTTAGTTCAGAAAAGCCATGGTTAGTTTGTAATGGGAGCAGCCACACTTCCCTTTGACATCCTGTGCTTCTGTTTGTTACTGATACTATGTCTCCACACAATCAGGAAGGGTAGGATAAATTTTTACTGAAGGACCAGGGAAGACATTTGATTTATGATGGGAACAACTTAAAATTCAGTGCTATACCATGATTTTTTTCCAGTTTTTTTGAGGCAGTCTGGTAAGTTGAGCTTCTCACAGGCAAGTTATCAACTCCATCCTTGTTTCTGACCTGTCTTTCCTTATTTAAGCTCTCAAAAGGTGAAAAGGAAGTATCTTCCTTTGTCTCCAATTGTTCTTTTCTTCTCAACCAAATTATTATTTTCCATTAGTATTCAAAAAGTATTGAGGTCCTCTTTTTTATTCTCCATCCCCATTATTTGCCAGTGGATCCATTGGGAAGAATGATTAGGCCCCTTGTTGTGCTTTTTGCCTTGTACCAGCTAGTTTCTTAGCGACCAAGAGAGAAACGAGACTACCGCCTTATTCGCTGATGATCTTCACTTCTCCAATCATCTTCTTTCTTTTGAAGAGGAGAGGAGAGATAATTTGTTAACTTTTTTTTAAAAAAAAGAAGATAATATAAGATTTTTGGAGTGATACTGTTCTTTTCTGAACTTTAAATATAATCAATGGAAATTGATTTCCATTGTGGGAACTGATCATAGACTCCTACACTCCCCCAACTGTTTTCCTGTGTTTCCTGGTACAAACTTTCCTATGGCCCTTATATCACTGGTTTAGACTTCCCTATCCATTGGCCAAATACCATACTGCATGGGTTTTTGTCCCTCCAGAGCCCAATATTAAGAAAGGCACATAACTAGTAATAAATGTTTATTGGATGGATTTGTATCTAAGCTATTATCCACTCTCTGAAAGAGTGCCATTTAAAAAATTCTAAGACAATGAGATTCCCATTTTGAAAAGCTTCTAGAAACCTATTCCAACAGTCACTACAGGGGAGAAAGGGGATGGAAAGAAGAGGATCAACATTTAGGGACTATTGACTCTATATCACATACAAGCATAATAAACTTGTCATCATTTATTCCTTAAAGTAGTCTTATTATTGATGAGGAAATAGAGGAACATCAAATTAAGAATTTTGCAGGCCATGAGACAGACTTGAGATATAAACCTGGGACTATCTTCAAGGCGCAAACCTTTCTCATTTGATTTCCTCTTAACTGTCCCCCAAAAGAGAAAGAGACTAATCTATATAACATTGCTAGATTAATTTTCTCCAAGCTTTGTTTTTGCTCACATGTCCCCAGTCATTCCCCTTCATCTAACATTAGAGTCAATACTACTCAGCTTGAATGACAAGGCAGTGTAGCCCAGTTTAAACAACTTCTGTTGTCTTCTGTGTGTCACTGTCAAGAGGGCCTCTATATTTTCTTACCTAACCTCATGGAACTGTTCTCTAAAATGGGCATAATAATAGTGTCTTAGTCATTTAGGGGTGCTATAACAAAATGCCAAAAACTGGGTGGCTGATCTACAATAGAAATGTATTTCTCACACCTCTGCAGACTGAAAGTACAACATCAGAGTGTCAGCATCATTGGGTTCTAGAAAGAGTTCTCTTCCCAGTTGCAAAGTGCTGGATTCTTGTATACTTACAGGGTAAAAAGAGCACTTGCTAACTCTATGACCTCTTCTTATAAAGACACAAATTCCATACATGAAGGCTCTACCACTCTGATCTCATTATTTCCCAAAGATTCCATCTCCAAACCCCATCACACTAGAATTAGGGTTTCAGCATAAGAATTTGGTAGGGGGAGCCACAAACATTCAGTCCATTGCAAGTAATATCACTATTTAGCTCATATGATTTTTAAGGTTTAAATAATGTAATACATATAAAGTGCTCAGCACAGGAAACCTTAAGGACTTGGTAAATGTAAGATAATATTACTATGTGTTGTTGTTATTAATAGAACTTTACCACACTCTTCCTTTCTAACATTTGTGGGTTTTTTTTTTCCCCCAAAAAGGTTCATTATAACACAAACTTGCCTCCAGTTAGCCTGGACTCCCCATGCTTTGCCAGATGCTATGATTATCCCTGCCTTTATTCTTTTGCTTAAACTAACATCTCTTCCTTTCCATCTGCTCATGCAAATATGATCAATTTTTTCACTTTCTCCAGTGAAAAAGTGGAGATTTTTCACTTTCTCCACTTTCACCAGTGGCAAAGCTTGTCACTCGAAATAGCCATCCTGTGGATTTTAGTCGCCTTCTTTCCCAAGCTACCTTGTGACAGATTACTCAAGGTGCAAAGTGACTGTGGCAGCAAGAACAGGCAGTAGGCATGGGCTCAACCACATTGACTTTACCTTACTCATGCTGCTCTGGCTACCATCACTATAGAGTGGCCTGTCTTCCAACACTGGAAGGGACAGGTAGGGAAGATCAGTCAGCTGTTTAGTGGGAGACTGATTACCTTCAACCTCTTTCATCATGGAGAGAGCAGTAATTTGTTGTTACTGAAATGTATTTGGGTTGGCCAAAAAGTTCATTCGGGTTTACAACACCCCCCCCCCCCCAAATGAACTTTTTGGCCAGCCAATATATGTATTCTGAATATAGATTGCCATCCCTTCCCATGATACTATTGCCAGTACAACCATTCATTTACATGATGAACTATTCACTATCAAAATTTTTTTTACATAACATTGCTTTCCATCAAACATCTAATTTTTCAGGAAAAGAAATGTGGCTTGGCCTTTTGGCCCTGAAATTCACTCTTCTTGCCATGTGCTCCCCTACTCAAAAAGCAGATGGTTTCCTTGAAGGTTGAAATAGCTTATTGAAGATATGGCTATAATGCCAATTACAGAAGGAACTTGTCTCTATGAGTCTGGGGTACTGACCTCAAGGATGTGAAATGCTTTCTACCAATGACCAATATTGGTACCATTTCCCCATAGCCAAAGTGTTGCTGTTCAGTCGCAAAGTTGTGTCTGACTCTTTAGAACCCCATGGACTGTAGCCCTCCAGGCTCCTCTGTCCATGGGATTTCCTGGGCAAGAATACTGGAGTGGGTGAAGTGAAGTGAAGTCGCTCAGTCGTGTCCGACTCTTTGCGACCCCATGGACTGTAGCCTACTAGGCTCTTCTGTCCATGGGATTTTCCAGGCAATAGTCCTGGAGTGGATTGCCATTTCCTTCTCCAGGGGATCTTCCCAACCCAGGGATCGAACCCGGGTCTCCTGCATTGTAGACAGACACTTTACCATCTGAGCCACCAGGGAAGTAGTCATTCCCTTTTCCAGAGAATCTTCCCAACCTAGGGATAGAACCCAGGTCCCCTGCATTGCAAGCAGATTCATTACCATCTGAATCACCAGGAAGCCTACTTTGCATAGAGTGGGTAGCAAAAGTCAATGAAACTTGCACCAACATGGATAAACCTAGAGATTATCATAGAGAAGTAAGCCAGGCAGAGAAAGACAAATATCATATGATATCACCTACATGTAGAATCAAAGAAAAATGATACAAATGAACTTACATTCAAAACAGAAATAGATCCACAGACATGGACAATAAACTTATGGTTACCAAAGGAAAAATGGGAAAAGGAATAAATTAGGCATTTGTGTTTAATAGTACTATATATAGTAGATAAACAACAAGGACCTACCATATAGCACAGAGAACTATACTTGAAATTTGAGGGAAAAGAATCTGAAAAACATATATGCATGCATGATATATATATATGTATGTATAACTGCATCACTTTGCTATACACATGAAACTAACACAACATTGTAAATCACCTATACTTTAATTTAAAAAAGGAACAACCAGCAAAATAAGTCAATGAAACAAGTGTTGTTACAATTGAAGTAACATCTCTGCTCCCCCTACATTTGTACCCATTGGCTTGCAAGGTGTGGGGAAACTTACATGGCAAATAACTGAACTTGAATTCTCAAATAGGTCCAAAAGCACAGATCATTTTGAAAAAACTCACTTCCTGAAACAGCGAATTATTTTCTTCTGTTGATCCTTTTTTAATTGTGAAAATATTTTGGACTTGAGAAATATAGGGACAAGATGATTATAATCTTATTAATATAGTTGTAAATTTTTAAATTGAAGATTATGCTTTATATTATTTGCAAATACGCTTCTAGAATGATAAGCAAAGCTTTTCCCCTTTCTGGAAAATCCTCACTTCAAAACTAATATGAAATCTTTTTCAAAAAGAAATATTCAGCAAAGAAACAGTGTTAATGGATATACCTAAGGACAATTTAGTGGAATGACGAGACATATGTATTTTATGTACTAACCCTTTTTGCCAATTTTCCTGCTTTGGTGAAAAGCTCATTTTCAAAACATCAGTCCTCTATCATTTGACAGCTTGCTGCTTCTGAAACTCTAAGTTTCTGGTGTGCAGCTAATGTATGTACATTTAGAAAGCACAGGATCTGAATTCATATGTATGCAACTCTTAAATTACAAGATGCTGTCAAGTATTGACTTTTATGGTTGATAGCTTTAATATTACTATTTGTGTCTTTATAAATTATTTTTGCAGAAACCTCAAAAGAGGAAAATCCAAGTTTTATTAATAGATATACTAAGCATCACACTCATGACATAATTGATATGAATATCAATGGCATGATTTTAATAACATCAAACATTTTAGTGTCATAGGGAGATGTCTTTTAAATGTGGAATGTAAGTGGTGCAGTGAATCAGGGGCAGGATCTTAGGAGGGAATACTTGACTTGATCTATGAACAGAAGAATCTGAAAACCGTATGAAACAGCAATAGAAATCATCCCAAATATTCACATTTAACATGATCTTGAATTTCACATCCCCAAACCATTAATAGATGCGCCACCACGAGATCACCAAGATTTCTAGAACTATGCAAACAACAGTTATTTGTTTTTCTCCTTAAATGCTGTATGGAAAAAATTGTGTGTGTGTGTGTGTGTGTGTGTGTGTTGGGAAATGGAGAAGGGGGTGCTTTATTGAAGAGACTTCTTTGTAGAATTTCCTTCTGAAAGCATCTTTAGGAATGTTTGGCTTCTCTCTAGACTTGAAGCCTGGCTTTCCAACAATGGAGAAGGAAGAAGGGGAAAAGAGAAAGGGGGAAGGGAGAAGGGAGAAGGGAGAAGGAGTCTTTGCCAGAGATTTTTGGAGGGTGAAGGAGAGACCAACATAATGTAGACATGCCATAGGACAAAAGATCCCTGAATGGAATTCTGAGCTAATTAAGTTTGAGAGAAGCACTTGCAGAGTGAGGCCTGAAGCCAGAGTTCCACACAGTGTTCAACCTCTCTGTAATTTGACTCATGGAAAAGGGGCCACTGAATGAACCAAGGCCAAAGGTGAGGTAGAGAAATTGATCTTTAACACTGCCCATTCATTCTCTCCTCTCCTTTCCTCACTTCAAGCTCTCCGACTTCAGTCTGCCCTCCAATTACTCAGGACTCCTCAGTTGTTTCCTAACCAGATATATCCTCCTTGGGCAATACCAAGTGGAATTTGACTATTTCACCCTCAGCCCTCATTTCGTTTTACCCTAATAAAACTATCCTTCCTAAAGTTCACTCCCCCAGAGTCTTACTCTTTATAAATAAAGCAATCGGGGACATTGATTCAATGTTATACTTTATCTAATATGCTTACATCTTAACAGAATCTCTCAGAGCCTCAAGCAAAGAATAGATTCAAACTGTGGTCATTTTTAGTTGAGCAGCTTGATTGGAGAACTTTGTGGGAGGGAGGATATTTCTTGGTTTTCCTCAAACCACACCATGTAGCTAGCTGCCTATTTTGCCTAAGCATAAGCTCATCCTTGATCCATTATCCCCAGGGGCTCCACTTGCTGTGTGTAGCTCATTGTCATGTATAATGTGATACTCAGTATACTGTACTCAGCTTATGTCACTTCCCATCTACCAGGTCTCTCCTGGACCTTGTCACATCCCTTGCTTGCCAGTAGGAGTGTCCCTAAGGAAAGGCCTTTCTTAGCGCCTGTGTTTTTACTGGCTTCTTTAACACTGTGGATGCCCCTCTTGCCATACTCAGAGGAGCCCCCACATGCTGAGCTGACTGATAAAGGGAAACCACCATGCCAGCACATTGGACTGGGCCCCACAAAAGACCTGCTTTCCTAAGGGTTTCCCAGGAGGCCCAGGTAACTTAACCCAGAAGTGTAAATAAGCTAATGTCTTGTAGACCAATAAGAAACTGGAGGTGGGAAGAAGTTATTGTTCTTCCTTTTTCCCATAATAGACTGTTTTAAGACCTGCAGCCTCTCTGGACCCAGTCTATGTGAGTGAGTTGTATTTTTCTGTGTGGCTTTGGTCAGCCCCATGATGCACCATCTTTTATTTGCCCTCTTTCCTTCCCAGCTTCACTTCCATTTTCTCCCCCTTCTTCTTGCTAACTTGGGACTGTTGTTGTTGTTCAGTTGATCAGTTGCATCCGACTCTTTGCAACCCCATGGACTGCAACACACCAGGTTTCTCTGTCCTTAACCACCTCCTGGAGTTTGCTCAAACTCATGTCCATTGAATTGATGATGCCATCCAATCATTTCATCCTCTGTTGTCCCCTTCTCCTGCCCTCAATCTTTCCCAGCATCAGGGTTTTTTCCAATGAGTCAGCTTTTCACACCAGGTGGCCGAAGTATTGGAGCTTCAGCATCAGTCCTCCCAATGAATATTCAGAGTTGATTTCCTTTAGAATTGACTGGTTTGATTTCCCTGAAGTCTCAAAAATCTTTTCCAGCACCACAGTTCGAAAGTATCAGTTCTTTGGTGCTCAGCCTTCTTTATAATCCTCTGTTGTCCCCTTCTCCTGCCCTCAATCTTTCCCAGCATCAGGGTTTTTTCCAATGAGTCAGCTTTTCACACCAGGTGGCCGAAGTATTGGAGCTTCAGCATCAGTCCTCCCAATGAATATTCAGAGTTGATTTCCTTTAGAATTGACTGGTTTGATTTCCCTGAAGTCTCAAAAATCTTTTCCAGCACCACAGTTCGAAAGTATCAGTTCTTTGGTGCTCAGCCTTCTTTATAGTCCAACTCTCACATCCATAAATGGCTACTCGAAAAACCATAGCTTTGACTATATGGACCTTTGTTGACAAAGTAATGTCTCTGTTTTATAATACGCTGTCTAGATTTGTCATAGCTGAGCTTGCCAGCCTCCTCTGTCCATGGAATTCTCCAGACAAGAATACAGGAGTGGGTAGCCATTCCCTTCTCCAGAACTTGGGATTACACTCCCTAATTAAGGGTTAAAGTATAAAGGTCTATTCCTGATTTCTGCTTTTTAAGGAATCAGGGCTAAAATACAGTAAAAAATGATTATTGACAGTGATCAAAGAAACATCCAAATGTATGTGTATTCTCCCAACTATAAGTTGAATCTGGTCTTATTAAAGTTACCCAAATATATGACAGAAATTGTTGAGTGCAATATTACATGGCAGGGCGATCTGAGACATAGACTCTAAAGGGCAATGGCCCAAGAAAGTTCATATAAATGGAAATTATTCAAAATTCCTGCTACAGTGTCACTAGTGCCCCCAACAGACTGTGGAAAGAGAATACAGCCCCGGAGATGGTAAGCAAATCCTGAGGGTAGCTTTTCATTCCAAACATGGACTCTGGACATTTCATCTGCTTGGCTTGGCCAAGGCTGTCAGAGCTGGGTTCAGCTAGGGGTCCCCAGGGAGACTTGGGGAGTAACACACTGTTAAAGTGCTCCTCTGGTTATGTGTGTTCTCAAGGCCAAGTTAAACTTATATGTGTATATGCTTCTTCACTGATCTGCTAAACAAAGAATCCACCTTTCCATGTGGTTTTTTTTACAGTACTTTCCACTTTACAACCAATTTCTGCTTCCATTTCTTAGCGAGCAAAAGATTTGGAATGACCATATATGTGATAGAGTAAGTGTCTCCACAGGTCCAGGGGTGAAACTAGAGGCTGAGAGTAGATGAGTGTCCTCTAAATGAAATTAAGGGGAAATGTAATAATGGCTTTTAATAAGGTCACATTGAAATGGAGTGACAGGATAAATTGGACCATTTGAGAAATTTGCCAAGTGTAAGAATTAAGGTTACATTACTAAAAAATCTATCTAGATAATCTTGGACTCTGAAAAATATTTAATGGGAAATGGACCTAATTATTTTAGCTGAGAGGCAGAAAATGTAGATGATGTACATATTTAAGCATACATCATTTTTGCCCAAGGTACCTGAACAAATGTTCTGACAAAGACGGATTTAATACTGAATGACATTTCAGGAGACCTAAAATCTTTTTTAAAAAAGAGATTTAGGGGGTGAAATCAGCTTAAATAAACAAATTGTGAGACAACATTTAATTTATATCTGGGTCACTGGATAAGATAAATTTGATTTTCAAATATAAATAAAATTAGGAAANTCTTTTTTAAAAAAGAGATTTAGGGGGTGAAATCAGCTTAAATAAACAAATTGTGAGACAACATTTAATTTATATCTGGGTCACTGGATAAGATAAATTTGATTTTCAAATATAAATAAAATTAGGAAATTAAAAGAGACTTGACAAAAATAGAGCAATTGTTCTTTAACGTAAAATCAAGGAAGGATAATGAAAAGCAAGACAGAAACAGTCAAGAATAGCAACATGCTTGGTTTGCTCTCTTTTTTAAAAAATGTAGCACATTTCAGAAACTTAGAGTTTCCAAGTAATTTCAGATAGTTTTTCTTAAAATTTTAGATGGACAATCTTAAAATATGAAGATGGGTAAACCAGAAAAAAAAATAACCCTGTACAAATTCAGTCATTATAGTTTCAAGGGTTAAGAAAAATTATTCTAAACATTTGGTTAAGGTTTTTCTACATATTATCTTCTCTGCTCAGCAGAACTCTATAAATAAAAATTTTAATAATGATATTATAGATAAAACAGCTTTAGGAAGCTTGGTGAACTTCCTCAAAGTCTTGCACCTTGTTAGTCAGGACTTGAACTCATATCTCTGAGACTAAAAGGTACATTTAGTCATTGGGACTTAGGCCCTGTGTGATCCGCGATGTGCTTGGTGCACAGAACATCCCACAAGGCTGGGCAAGACACACATAATAGATCTTCTGTGTGTCATTTATAGTGCAAATGTCTGACCAAGTTTGACAACCCTTTCTTCTCCAGATCAACTTTTTGTGTGTGTATGTATGTTCTTTCTTCCTTTTTAAAAAAAATTATTTTTTTTGATTGAAGGATAATTGCTTTACAGCATTTTGTATTTTGTTAAACTTCAACATGAGTCAGCAATAAGTATACATATATCCCCTCCCTTTTGAAACTCCCTCCCATTTCCCTCCCCATCCCACCCCTCTAGGTTGATACAGAGCCCCTGTTTGAGTTCCCTGAGACATATAGCAAATTCCCATTGGCTGCCTATTTTACATATGATAATATAAGTTTCCATGTTACTCTCCCCATACATCTCACCCTCTCCTCCCCTCCACCTATGTCCACAAGTCTGTTCTCTATGTCTGTTTCTCCATTGCTGCCCTGCAAATAAATTCTTTGGTACCATCTTTCTAGATTCCATATATATACATTGTATATGGTATTTATCTTTCTCTTTCTGACTTACTTCACTCTGTATAATAGGCTCTAGATTCATCCACCTCACTAGAGCTGACTCAAATGTGTTCCTTTTTATGGCTGAGTAATATTTCATTATGTATATGTACCACAGCTTCTTAATCCATTCATCTGTCAATGGACATCTAGGTTAATTCCATGTTGCAGCTATTGTAAATAGTGCTGCAGTAAACACTGGGGTACATGTGTCTTTTTCAATCTTTATTTCCTCAGGGTATATGCCTAAGAGTGGGATTGCAGGGTCCTATGGTGGTTTTATTCCTAGTTTTTTTTAAAGGAATCTCCATACCATCTTCCATAGTAGCTGCATCAATTTACATTCCCACCAACAGTGCAACAGGGTTCCCTTTTCTCCACACTCTCGCCAGCATTTATTATTCATAAACATTTGATGATGGCCATTCTGACTGGTATGAGGTAATATCTCATTGTAGTTTTGATTTGCATTTCTCTAATGATGAGCAATGTTGAACATCTTTTCATGTGTTTGTGATCCATCTGTATTCCTTCTTTGAAGAAATGTCTATTTAGGTCTTTTTTCCACTTTATGACTGGGTTGTTTGTTTTTCTGATGTTGAGTTGTATGAGCTGCTTGTATATTTTGGAAATTAATCCTTTGTCAGCTGTTTCATTTGCTATTATTT
>SJYX01015848.1:0-16756 GCA_006410675.1 Oreotragus oreotragus
CTCGGGCCCAGATATGTGTAATTTTTGATCAATCAGTTTAAATGTTGCAATGTCCAGTTTGTTGTTTTTATGGCTTTCTTGGATCTCCCAGTTTCTCAGTTTTTCTAGACCTATCGACGCCATCCCTCGACCCTTTCTCAAGACCCCCAGACCATTATTTAGGGGCTAGATGGCAACCCACTCCAGTGTTCTTGCCTAGAGAATCCCCACGGACAGAGGAGCCTTGGGGCCTACAATCCATGAAGCCTGCAAAGAGTCGGACACTACTGAGCGACTAAGCACAACACAGCACAGATGGATGTTTAGAAGCTAATTGTCTACCCAGAATTTTTCTTCTTGATAAATTAGACAGGAGTTAATTGTCGTGTCCTGGATCTGAATGTTTTATGATCCTCTGGACCAGGAAGGCATTCCTCTGAATGCCTGGAAATTGGAACAAATACAGACTTGTTTTTTTTATTTTCTTAATGATGTCTTTTGAAGAGCAGTTTTAATTTTGATGAAATCCAATTTATCAATTTTTCCTTTTATGGTTTGTGCTTGATTGTGTGTCCCAAGAAATCTTTGCCTGCATGCTGAATTACTCCAGTGCCTTTGTCAAAGTCAGCTGGCCATGTATCTGTGAATCTGGATGATCCATTTTATGTTATTTATCTGTGTGTTGATCTTTACACCAGTACTTCACTGTTTTTGTCACTGAGGCTTTAAAGTGTCTTGAATCTATGTACTGTAAATTCTGCAGCATTTTCAAGATTGGTTTGACTTGATATCAGCTGCTTCCCTTTCCCATATAAATTTTACATATAGCTTGTCATTTTTTCTAAAATAATAATAATAATAATCCAGTTGGTATAGTGACTGAAAGTGCATTTGAATTTATAAATCAATTTGGGAAGAATTGACAAGCAACACTGAATCTGTCAACCTGTAGATGTGACATATTTCCACACTTATTTGAGTCTTTTAAAATTTATCTCAGCAATTTTTTTAGTGAAGAAGCTTTACACATATTTTCTCAAATATATTTCTAAATATTTTCTGATTCTATGTGATTATAAATGGTATTTTTAATTTCATTTTCAAGTTTGTTTTGAGTGTATAGAAATGCAATTTATTTTTGTACATTGATTTTTGCATCTGAAATCTTATTAAATTCACATATTAGTTCAGTAGTCCTTTTTATTTTTTAATTTTGTTGTAAATGCCTTAAAATTCCCTGTGTGCACAATCATGTATGAAAAAAAGCATTTCTACCTCCTTATTTCAAATCTTTTTATGTATTTATTCTTCTTCTTGCTTTATTGAAATAGCTGGAAACTTCAACTAGTACTGAACTGAAGTTATGTGAATAAGTCTTGTCCTATTCCTAACAATAGAGGAGAGCATCCAATTTTTTCACTGTTAAAATATGATGTTAGCTGTACGTTTTTCTTGGATGCTTTTCATCAGATTGAAAATTTTCCCTTTTAATTCTAGTTTCTGAGGATATCATGTATGTGTGCTGAATTTTGATAAATGCTTTTTCTGGATGGATTGAGATGATTTTTCTCTCCTTTATTTTGTTAATGTGGTTTATTATGTTGACTTACTAATGTTAAGCTAAACTTATACTTCTGGTGCGAACTCTGCTTGGTCATGATGTATTATTCTTTTTATATAGTTCTGGATTCAATATTTTGTTTCATTTTTACATCTACTCTCATGAGAAAGAGTAACCTGTGATTTTCCACTTTTGTAAGTTCTATCTTGCTTTGGTGTCAGGTCTTGTTACATAAAAATAAACATACTGTACACAGTGAAAACAAAACAAAAAGAGAGAAAAAAGAAACACTTTACTACAGAAAGTCATCAAATGACAAAAGAAGAGGGCAAAAGAAAAAGAGAGGAAAAAAGGAATTACAAAACAACAACAACAAAAAAGCTATTAACAAAGTGGCAATGTGTCTAAATCATGGATATTTCTCAGTAATGTAAGTGAACTACTTATATATACAATAGTAAAACTGAATATTAAAAAACTTATAAGGGAAGAATGCGATGATTATTCCATTCAAGTGAAACACAAGAAAAAAGCAAATCTGATTTAAAATGACAGAAAGATCACTGGCTGCCTAGAAACAAAAAGTTTACTAAGGAGGGACACAAAGCAAATTTGTGGGAATATGGAAATGTTTATTGTCTTTACAGTGAAAGTAATGATTAGGGAAGTATATATTTTGAAAATTCACTAACTAAAATATTTTAAAGTTTCCACATATTATATGTAAATTTTACTTCAATCTGCAACCCAGCCTTGACCTACATTAGTCCACAAATGAATAAAGATAATAGTTATTTAAAGGAAAAGCATTCTTGAGTGTATGCACAAAGATATTCTTATACACGTGACTTGAAGGAACATACTAATGATTAGTATTAGTAGATTATAGTTCTAAGTATGCATCTCAGTATCTCAGAGAAATTTTACTTTGATCCAGTTTTCCAGACAATATACAGAATTATTTTTTAAAAATCTTGTAATATTTTTATACTTATAGAAAATATAAAAGAAGCTAAAATGATTAAAGGTAATTAGAAACAGCATAATTATCTATAGAGTGATATTTTACGATGGTAAAGCTGGAAACAACATTTATTTACAACAATGATAAGTTTGAATTTAAATGCTGTTGATAATACAGTGGACTGAAATTAAATAGGTTTAAAATGATACATGCAAATAATTATTGAGACATAAATAGGCTCACATCTAAGTGTAGTATTGTTGTTGTTCCGTCACTCTGTCATCACCAATTCTTTGCAACCCTGTGGACTGTAGCTCAGCAGATTCCTCAGCTCATGGGATTTCCCAGGCAATAATACTGAAGAAAGCTGAGGGCCAAATTGATGCTTTTTAACTGTGGTGTTGGAGAAGACTCTTGAGAGTCCCTTGGACTGCAAGGAGATCCAACCAGTCCATTCTGAAGGAGATCAGCCCTGGGATTTCTTTGGAAGGAATGATGCCAAAGCTGAAACTCCAGTACTTTGGCCACCTCATGAGAAGAGTTGACTCATTGGAAAAGACTCTGATGCTGGGAGGGATTGGGGGCAGGAGGAGAAGGGGACGACCGAGGATGAGAAGGCTGTATGGCATCACCGACTCAATGGACGTG
The DNA here is from genome assembly GCA_006410675.1 of Oreotragus oreotragus. Classification (NCBI taxonomy): domain Eukaryota; kingdom Metazoa; phylum Chordata; class Mammalia; order Artiodactyla; family Bovidae; genus Oreotragus; species Oreotragus oreotragus. The sequence continues at coordinate 3,153 of SJYX01015848.1, forward strand.
AGTCTGAGTGAACTTTGGGAGTTGGTGATGGACAGAGAGGCCTGGCGTGCTGCAATTCATGGGGTCGCAAAGAGTCAGACACAACTGAGCGACTGGACTGAACTAAACTGAACTGAGGCTGCCATTTCCTTCTCCAGGGGATTTTTCCAACCCAGGGATTGAATCTACAACTCCAGCATTGCAGGTTCATTCTTGACCACTGAGCCACCTGGGAAGCCCAAATGTAAAATAACTGTGATAATCTGAGTACCACAGTATGAAAGCATTTTTAATAATGTTAATGCATTTGTAATTATTACATCTGATCCACATGGATATATCTGCAGGAGTATGGAAAAGCATGGAGAGACATGCTCCAAAATATTACCTTTCATTCCATTACCTCTTCCTTTATTCTTTTTCACTGTAATTTTTATTGTCATATGTCTCATCAAATGTCTTAATATATAATATATTCATTTTATAACAAATAAAAAGTAGAGAGAGAGAACTATCTTCTTTACCTTACACAAGAATTACTTAAAAGAAACTGGACTATGTTTTGTTTTTAATTAAAGTCAGTTGTCCTCCCAGTCTCTAAAGTGATTCTGTTGCTTTTCCTTTCTCTAAAGGTTGTTTTCCCTCTGTTGCTATACTAGTTTATCTTGTTTCATTTACCCACAAGTCAAATGATACAAGATGATTACAAGATGCTTCATTAGTAGCTTTTGATCCTGACTCACCAAGGACTCTCTTATTTGTTAATTTTTGTGGCAGATTCAGCAAATGAAATAAATATTAAGGGTGAAGCTGGAAAATCCTCTCTGTGCCTACTAGTTCAGAACATCAGTATGTCCAAAACTACTAGAATTTCCTTTGAGCCTACTCTTCTTCTCAATTATTTTTTTATGTTATTTGTCTTTTTACTTTATTTTTTTGTTGAAGGATAATTGCTTTACAGAATTTTGTTGTTTTCTGTCAAACCTCAACATGAATCAGCCATAGGTATACATATATCCCCTCCCTTTTGAACCTCCCTCCCATCTCCTCCCCATCCCATCCCTCTAGGTTGATACAAAGCCCCTCTTTGAGTTTCCTGAGCCATACAACAAATTCCTGTTGGCTATCTATTTTACATATGGTAATGTAAGTTTACTTACTCTTTCCATATATCTCATCCTCTTTTCCCCTCTCCATAAGTCTATTTTCTGTCTGTTTCTCCATTGCTGCCCTGTAAGTAAATTCTTCAGTACCATTTTCCTAGATCCATATATGTGAATTAGAATGTGATATTTATTTTTCTCTTTCTGACTCACTTTACTCTGTATAATAGGTTTTAGGTTCATCATCAGAACTGATTCAAATGTGTTCCATTATATGACTGAGTAATATTCTATTGTGTATATGTACCACAACTTCTTTATCTATTCATCTGTCGACGGACATCTAGATTGCTTCCATATTCTAGCTATAATAGTGCTGCAGTGAACAATAGGACACGTGTCTTTTTCAGTTTTGCTTTCCTCAGGGTATATGCCTAGGAATAGGATTGGTGGGTCATGTGGTGGTTTTATTCCTAGTTTTTTAAGGAATCTCCATACCATTTTCCATAGTGGCTGTATCACTTTATATTCCCACCAATAGTGCAAGAGCATTCCCTTTTCTCCATACCCTCTCCAGTATTAATTGTTTGTAGACTTTTTGATGAGGGCCATTCTAACTGGTATGAGGTGATATCTCATTGCGGTTTTGATTTGCATTTCTCTAATAATAAGTGATGTGAAGCATCTTTTCACGTGTTTGTTAGCCATCTGTATGTCTTCTTTGGAGAAATGTCTGTTTAGGTCTTTTTTCCACTTTTTGATTGGGTTGTTTGTTTTTCTGGCATTGAGTTGTATGAGCTGCTTGTATATTTTGGAAATTAATCCTTTGTCAGTTGTTTCATTTGCTCTTATTTTCTCACATTCTTAGGGTTGTCTTTTCACCTTGCTTATAGTTTCCTTTGTTGTGCAAAAGCTTTCAAGTTTAATTAGGTCCCACTTGTTTATTTTTGTTTTTGTTTCCATTACTCTAGGAGGTGAGTCATAGAGGATCTTGCTTTATGTCGAGTGTTCTGCCTATATTTTCCTCTAAGAGTTTAATAGTTTCTGGTGTTACATTTAGGTCTTTAATTCATTTTGAGTTTATCTTTGTATGGTGTTAGGAAGTCTTCTAATTTCATTCTTTTACATGTTGTCCAGTTTTCCCACTACCATTTATTGAAGAGGCTGTCTTTGCTCCATTGTATATTCTTGTCTTTGTCAAAAATAAGGTACCCATAAGGTATCCATTTCTGGACTTTCTATCTTGTTCCATTGGTCTATATTTCTGTTTTTGTGCCAGTACCATACTATCTTGATGACTGTAGCTTTGTAGTACAACCTGAAGTCAGGAAGGTTGGTTTCTCCAGCTCCATTCTCTTCCTCAAGACTGCTTTGGCTATTTGGGGTCATTTGTGTTTCCATATGAATTGTGAAATTTTTTTGTTCTAGTTCTTTGAAAAATGCCGTTGGTAATTTGATAGGGATTGCGTTGAATCTGTAGATTACATTTAGTAGTATAGTCATTTTCACAATATTGATTCCTCCTCCTACCTAGGAACATGAAATATCTCTCTTTCTGTTTATGTTGTCTTTAATTTCTTTTATCAGTGTCTTATAATTTCTGTGTACAGTTCTTTTGTCTCTAGTTTATTCCTAGATATTTCTTTTTGTGGAAATGGTGAATGGGATTGATTCCTTAATTTCTCTTTTTGATTGTTAGTATATAGATGCAAGTGATTTCTGTGTATTGATTTTGCATACTGCAATTTTGCTAAATTCACTGATTAGCTCTAGTAATTTTCTAATACTATCTCTATGGTTTTCTATGTTCAGTATCATGTTATCTGCAAACAATGAGAGCTTTACTTCTTTTCTGATTTGCATTCTTTTTATTACTTTTTCTTCTCTGATTGCTGTAGTTAAGGCTTCCAGAATTATGTTGATTAATAGTAGTGAAAGTGAACACCCTTGTCTTGTTCCTGACCTCAGGAGGAATGCTTTCAGTTTTTCACCATTGAGAATAATATTTGCTATAGGCTTATCATATATGGCCTTTACTGTGTTGAGGTAGGTTCCTTCTATGCCCATGTTAGAAGAATTATAATCATAAATCAGGGCTGAATTTTGTCAAAGGCTTTTTCTGCATCTCTTGAGGTTATCACAAGGTTTTTATCTTTCAATTTGTTAATTTGGTATATCATTTTGATTGATTTGCATATATAGAATGATCCTTGCTTTCCTGGAATAAGCACAACTTGATCATAGTGTATGAGCTTTTTGATGTATTGCTGATTTCTGTTTGCTAAAATTTTTAGCAAAAAATTTTTTGTTAAGGTTTTTGCATCTATGTTCATCAGGGATAATGGCCTAATTTGTTAATTTGGTATATCATTTTGATTGATTTGCATATATAGAATGATCCTTGCTTTCCTGGAATAAGCACAACTTGATCATAGTGTATGAGCTTTTTGATGTATTGCTGATTTCTGTTTGCTAAAATTTTTAGCAAAAAAATTTTTGTTAAGGTTTTTGCATCTATGTTCATCAGGGATAATGGCCTGTAGTTTTCTTTTTTGTGTTTTGTCTTTGTCTCGTTTTGGTATCAGGCTGATGGTGGTCTCATAGAATGAGTTTGGAAGTGTTCCTTCCTCTGCAATTTTCTGAAAGAGTTTTAGAAGGATAGACACTAACTCCTGTCTAAATGTTTGACAGAATTCTCCTGTGAAGCCATCTGGTCCTAGGCCTTTGTCTTTTGGGAGACTTTTGATCACAGCTTCAATTTCAGTGCTTGTAATTGGGATGTTTATAATTTCCATTTCTTCCTGGTTCAGTCTTGGAAGATGGAACTTTTCTAAGAACCTGTCCATTTCTTCCAGATTATCCATTTTATTGCCATGAAGTTGTTTGTAATAGTCTCCTATAGTCCTTTGTATTTCTGCATTGTCTGTTGTAACCTCCCCTTTTTCATTTCTGATTTTGTTGATTTGATTTGTCTCTCTTTTTTTCTTTTTTTTGTGTACACCCATGGTGAATTCATGTCAATGTATGCCAAAACCAATAGAGTACTGTAAAGTAAAATAAAGTAAAATGGAAGCTCTCAATAAATAAATAAATAAATAAATAATTTTTAAAAATAAAAAGAAAAGAAAAAAAGAGAGACAAATCTTCTCAATTATGAAATTTTTTCTTTTCTTTTTTTTTTTTTTAAACCTATTTCCTGGATTTGTCTTAGCACTACATCTATTGTGAGGAAGTTGATGTATTTGCAGACAAAAATTATTAAGGAAATTATGCATTCCCAAGCTGCTGTGACTGTAGAAGTGGCCAGATTCAATCAATGTTGGTGGTGGTGTTCAGTCACCAAGTCATGAGATGTGTATAAGAGACAGCCCTTGGACTGCAAGGAGATCCAACCAGTCCATTCTGAAGGAGATCAGCATTTTTTTTTTTTTTAAACCTTTTTCCTGGATTTGTCTTAGCACTACATCTATTGTGAGGAAGTTGATGTATTTGCAGACAAAAATTATTAAGGAAATTATGCATTCCCAAGCTGCTGTGACTGTAGAAGTGGCCAGATTCAATCAATGTTGGTGGTGGTGTTCAGTCACCAAGTCATGTCTGACTCTTATTGGCCCCACGGACTGCAGCATGCCAGCCTACCTTGTTCCTCATCATCTCCCAGACTTTGCCCAAGTTTAAGTCCATTGAACCAGGGAAACCATCCAACCATCTCACCCTCTGTTTCCCATTCAATCAGTAGTAACCAGAAATTCTCATGCTTGTAATACTATTTGCATTCTATTCATTTTCAAGTTGTAGCTGTAAAAATAGTTGTAATTAAGTAACTAGTAAAGAGAGGCTATGATTAACTGTCAGAATGTATTATAAATTCTGCATTTCACTTATATTTTTTGACACTTGGGTAATATTCACCTCTGGTAAATTAATCTTTCCTGATTGTACAAAATTTATCAGTGGAAATTCTAATGTGGGTATAAATTAAACATCATTTTCAGAGCACTTTAATCTTGGGCAGTATATAGTTATTGATAAGATCATTTTGAGCTATAAATAAATAATAGATCATCTAAAAATAACATAATTTGTATACCATGACAAATTAATACACCTGGTAACTAAAAAATGAAAACAAGTGGCTGAGTATGTGCTTGTCCAGCAAAATTCAAGACTGGGAACAGAGATGGAATTGGGAAACAATGAGCACTGGAAGGAAGAATATTCCAAATAGATAATCTATGTGAAGTATTTATTTCAATATCAAGTATATAACAAAGATCCAAGAAGTATAAAATACCAGTTTGGTTATTAAAAAATAGGAGGAGAGTGTGAAAAATCAAGAGTTTCATTTTGGAAGTTTTTTTATATAAATTTATTTATTTTAATTGGAGGTTAATTACTTTACAGTATTGTATTGGTTTTGCCATACACCAACATGTAACCACCATAGGTATACACGTGTTCCTCATCCTGAACCCCTCTCCCTCCTCCCACCCTGTACCATCCCTCTGGGTCATCTCAGTCACAAGCATCCAGTATCATGCATTGAACCTGGACTGGTGATTCATTTCATATATGATATTATACATGTTTGAACATCGTTCTCCAAAATCATCCCACCCTCGCCCTCTCCCACAGAGTCCAAAAGACTGTTCTATACATCTATGTCTCTTTTACTGTCTCGCATACAGGGTTATTGTTACCATCTTTCTAAATTCCATATATATGTGTTAGTATACTGTATTGGTGTTTTTCTTTCTGGCTTACCTCATTCTGTATCATAGGCTCTAGTTTCATCCACCTCATTAGAACTGATTCAAATGTATTCCCTCTAATGGCTGAGTAATACTCCATTGTGTATATGTACCACAGCTTTCTTATCCATTCATCTGCTGATGGACATCTAGGTTGCTTCCATGTCCTGGCTATTATAAACAGTGCTGTGATGAACATTGGGGTACATGTGTCTTTTTCAGTTCTGGTTTCTTCCGTGTGTATGCCAGTACTGGGATTGCTGGGTCATAAGGCAGTTCTATTTCCAGTTTTTTAAGGAATCTCCACACTGTTCTCCATAGTGAAAGTCTTATATTTGCAGTGCATTTGGGTATATGACTGAAGATCAATCATTTTGGAGATATGTTCAAGAAAACACTCAAAAAGAGTATATATGTTAAGAACTGAAGCTTTGGGTAAAAACTTGCAATGAGTAGTAAGTAAATCAAAGAGATCTAATGTACATATAGATAGAAATATTACATTATAATTATGTAAGGTGATAAGTATCCACTACATGAGCAATCATGTTGCAATTATAAATGTATCTAAAGTAATACCTTATACACTTTAAATTTACACAATGTTATATGTCTAATTTATTCAATTAAAAAATTTCAGAAAAATAGTAAAGAAATGCCAAGAACTATCACCATAGAATTCAGGGGCAAAAAACGAAGTGTCTACATATTAGAAAGCCAAATGATGACAGGAAATCATGTGGCATTAAAGTAAGTTATGAGAGAATTCTATAACTATTGTATGGTTAAAACTAGACGTTTCCTATGAAGTTTCCTGAACTCTTAACAGCCAAAAGAATTTCTTTGGTGAACTTTGGCATAAATTGCTTTGTTAGATTTATTGTGACAAAATGTGATTACAATGTATTGATGATTGAATGCATGGTTTCTAAAAGGAAAATCATTGTCGACAGGGTCATTGAAATAGTTAAAATCTGTTTATTATTCATTATTTGCCATGCACTTTTTATAAATACTCTAAATGTTAACATTTTATTTTTCAACATTGCATATATATATGTGTGAAGGATAATAATATTATTTCCACTTTGTAAATGACATGAGTCACAGTGAATAAACAAACTCACAGGCATTAAAAATTCTTCAAGCCATGCTTGAAGAATATGCTTAAGAATTTAACCTGAATTTTTTGTAGCTAGTAATATTAATAATAGTATTTTGGAGTGTGTCTTAACCTTAACTAAAAAAATTGAAAACCAAAAAATTGTAATAATTTTTTACATCCTTATATGTTTATACCCAACACGTATTGTTATTATACACCACGTATTTGTCATCAAAATATTCCTTGTATTCTGTACTACAGTAGGAAATTAGTGTAATTTTAAACTATGAGATAATTATGCAATAAACTATGAGATAAAATTTAATAAAAATATGAGAGAGTCAGGGGCATAAGTGAGTAAGAAAGAAGTTGTTTAAAGGAAATATAGACTTTTAAAATTGTAATTCTAGAGCTCAACATCTTCAGTACTGGATGTGGAATGCATTTAGAGACAAACTATTTGTCATCAACTGTGTGTCAATAACAATTTTGAGGAAACACATGAAGCTAAAAATGAAAGTTTGGAATTCAGTTTTATGATTCAGTCTGTGAACAAGAAAAAAACTCTTACTTTCACAGTATATTAGCAGCTAAATCCAAATATAAAGGGAAAATCAAATCCAAGATATAGACAAAATATAAGTGGAAACAAAACATAAAATGTAATGAGGAAGAAGCCCAATAATATTTCATAGTATGATATAGATAAAGCAAATCTAAGTTTTCAATCTCCCCTGAAATGATACAATACACAATTGTGGAACCTAGGATAACAGTGTACTGAAAATACTTGTGAACAAAAATTTTTAATGTCTGTGAGTTTGTTTGCATAGTTTTGCCTTCATTAATAACCACTCTATGCATATCAAATATTTCTGAATTGTAAATGCAGATTGAGTAGAAGTCAAGATTCAGTGATGAGAAACCACACAGTGACAACTTTTATCCTGCTGGGAGTGACTGATGATCCACAGCTGAAGATTGTGATTTTCATCTTTTTATTTCTCACTTACATGTTGAGTGTAACTGGAAACCTACCAATCATCTCCTTCACCTTCATAGATTCTCACCTGAAAACTGCCATGTACTTTTTCCTGCAAAATTTCTCCTTAGAAATCTCATTTACATCTGCTTGTATTCCCAGATATTTATATAACATATCAACAGGTGATAAGACAGTAGCATATAATACTGTATCAGTCAAATATTTTTTGCTGACCTTTTTAGTGTAACTGAATTTTTTCTCCTGGCTACCATGTCCTATGATCAATACATGGCCATCTCCAATCCCCTGCATTATGTGACTGTCATGAACAACATAGTCTGTAGAAGACTCATCCTTTGTTGCTGGATGGTTGGCTTGTTGATCATAATCCGTCCACATAGTCTGGGCCTGCATCTGGAATTCTGACTCCAAAGTTATTGACCATTTTTTCTGTGATGCAGTCCCCTTTCTAAAAATCTCATGCTCAGAAACGTGGCTTATAGAGCAAATGATCATAGTCTGTGCAATTTTGACCTTTATCATGACCCTTGTGTGTGTTGTTCTATCAATAGTACATCATCAAGACCATTTTACAATTCCCTTCTACCCAGCAAAGGAATAAGGCATTTTTCACATGTTCTATCCATTTGATTGTGGTCTCCATCACCTATGGAAGCTGTATTTTCATCGATGTTAAGCCTTCAGCAAAGGAATCAGCAGGTATTATTCATAAGGGTGTGACAATGCTCACTACTTCAATTGCTCCTGTGCTGAACCCCTTCATTTACACCTGAGAAACATGCAAGTTGAACAAGCCTTTGGTGATGTAATCAAAATAATTGCATTATTCTCAAAGATCTAATGGAATTTGCTAACATAAAGAAATCAATTTTTCATAAAAAAGATCATTTGTTCCTAGGTATGTATCTTTAAGCTTTTGAGTCATTTTTTTCTTTCCTGGTATGGAAACTGTTCTAGGCAGCTTTCTTAAAAAGACAGTATTATACATTTCTAGGAAACAGAAGAATGACATTACACACTAACAAGACTTTACCAAAGGCCTAACAATGAAATGAAGGAAAGAAAACATAGAAGTTCATTGTACATTTTGAACAGGGTGCTTGTATGATGGCTTTTCCCTTTTTTTAGACTTCAAGATTGTTTTTTGATACCCTTTCAACTATTAGAAACAATAGAAAAGCAAAAAAACAAAAAGTATTGCCTTTACATTTTTATAGTTTAGAAGGGATACATGACCAGGGAATTTTCAAAAACATAACCATCACAAGGAGCAATAATAAAAATATTATTTTTAAGTTAAAAAAAGAAACTATTACAAATGATTGTATCTTAAGGTAGAAATTGAATTATAAAAAGTCTCCTGCAATATTGAATACTCTAAAAATTCCAGAATAACAGATCAATTTAAACAAAAAACATGTGTAATTAAAGTGCTAAAAATTTTTCAGTGTGAATTTTGAGGAAAAAGATTATTCAAATTTCCATCCTTCTCTCATGCACTTCCTTTCCTTTGGGCTCAGCTTTTCATTCTGTGCTTTCCGGTTGGCACCAGGGGTAAAGAATCCACCTGATAATGCAGGAGACACAAGAGACACAGGTTCAACCCCTGGGTGCATAAGATCTTCTGTAGTAGGAAATGGCAGCACACTCCAGTATTCTTGCCTGGAAAAGTCTATGAACAGGGGATCCTGATGGGCTATGGTCCATGCTGTCACAAAGACCTGGCATGATTGTGCAACTGCACACGTGTGTTCCACTCTGTAACTATGAAACTGCCATTTCCTTCTTTGAAACTTTTAAAATTCCATTTCTTCCACAATATTTCTTGGGAAATTAAATTCAGACAGAAAGAGGCAGAGCAAGAATATTCAAGAGAGACCTTTTTCATGATTTCATTCTTTCTAGAAATTCAGGATATAATAAATCATGTTAAACACTATTTTAAATTTACTATACAAGACCATGAGCACAAACTGACCATCTTATTAGAGTACTACACATATTATTCTCTCCATACTAAGGCTTACTCAGTAATTACAAGAAAAACAGCACAACTAAAAAAATAATGGAATTATAGTTTCTTGAGAAATCAAAAACTTTTCTCATTATGCAACTTAAAATCTCTCTGCCACATAATTTATCAATTTGAGAACAATTATGAGTATATACTTTCAAGAAAACTGTGAAATTGTCCCTCTTTTGGGGAACTGTTTAATTAACACATATAACAATGATTTATAATAAAAGCCTGAAGAGTTAAATATTATTGGAAACCATATGTGACTGCATTTGCTATAGTCAGTTGTATATTTAATACTTGATGTCAAGCTGTTTTTGGTAAATAATCAATAGCTGACAGTTTTTAAAACTTTCTCATATTAGTGGTATTTTGAGTTAATATTGTACACATATAATGCATCCAATTACCTAATTAAATGATAAACAATTAATAGGGATAAAAATGCTAAATGAAAAAATTTTACTGTTTATAAATTTTCTTTTGCTAAAATTTGTATTTTCACTCTGTTTTAAGCATTATAATATAGCATTGTATTTTAAAATGTATTGATTAGAATTTAGAAGATGATTATGCAAGATCTTGCAACTCTTGCATTAAAGTTTTTTTTTACTTTTCCATGAAGTCAAAATTTCAAATAATATTGAATGTTATGCAAACTCATCTTGCATTTTGTAATCATTTTTTGTTATGCAAACTCATCTTGCATTTTGTAATCATTTTTCTAGAAAGACTGTAATTGTAATTCATTGAGCTAAATTCTTCTTGATATGCATGTATTATACTCAGTTGAGAGACTTAGATCTATTCTACTATGCTGAAAAACAAAGAAAACAACTTTTAAAAATACTGAAGTTTTCCAGTTTGGAGAGAGTCATGATGTTACTATTTCCTAACTTTTCACTGAAACAATAATTTCTACAGTTAACTGGAAATATTTGAAAATAGTGAAGTTTAGGATTGATTGATGATGTGGGTTTTGATACCTGAGTGAACTTCCAGATGTTCAAGCTGGGTTTAGAAAAGGCAGAGGAACCAGAGACCAAATTGCCAACATCCTCTGGATCATCAAAAAAAGCAAGAGAGTTCCAGAAAAACATCTATTTCTGCTTTATTGACTATGCCAAAGCCTTTGACTGTGTGGATCACAATAAACTGTGGAAAGTTCTGAAAGAGATGGGAGTACCAGACCACCTCAGCTGCCTCTTGAGAAAGCTATATGCAGGTCAAGAAACAATGGTTAGAACTGGACATGGAACAACAGACTGGTTCCAAATAGGAAAAGGAGTACGTCAAGGCTGTATTTTGTCACCCTGCTGCTTATTTAACTTATATGCAGAGTACATCATGAAAAACACTGGGCTGGAAGAAGCACAAGCTGGAATGTATACAATATGCTTCTGACATTGCTGTCAATGAAAGTATGAGTAATGAAAAAATAGCTCTATGGAGACAATATGAAAATTAATAGATTTTGAAAAGTTATGAGTCTTATTTAATTGCATTTCATTATGCCTCCAATTTATGAAATAGGACTTTTATTTTTTCATTTTCTTGAGAAAAGTACATTCTTCCTTGCCATGTCCATGAAGGCTCGCTTGACTTGCTGATTCCTTAAGGTATAGATAAATGGGTTTAGCATGGGGGCAACTGAGGTATTTAGCACAGCTACTCCCTTACTCAAAGAGACCCTGTCCTTTGCTGATGGATTCATGTACATGAAAATGCAGCTGCCATAAGAGATGGAGATGACAATCATGTGGGAAGAACATGTGGAAAAGGCCTTTGTCCTCTGAGTGGTAGAAGGGATCCTCAAAATTGTTCTGATGATATATGTGTAGGACAGAATTATTAATGTCAAAGTAAACATCAGAGTAAACGCAGCACAAGAAAACACCAATATCTCTAAGAATTTTGTGTCTGAACAAGAAAGTTGTAAAAGGGGGGAAAAATCACAGGTATAATGTTCGATAGCATTGGACTTGCAATAATCAAGCTGTAGGGAGAACATAAGTAATGGAAATGTGGTTAAGAATGAAGCCAGCCAAGAAGCCAAGACAAGCAGTGTGCACACTCTATGATTCATGATGGTCATGTAATGCAGCGGTTTGCAGATAGCAATGTAGCGGCCGTAGGACATGGCAGCCAGAAGATAAAACTCAGTGACTCCCAAGAGAATGAAAAAAAAAAAAAAAACTGAGCCATACAGTCATTATAAGAAATGGTTTTATCTCCTGTAATAATGGTGGCCAGAAACCTGGGTATAGTGACAGTTGTGAATGATACTTCTAATACGGAGAAACTTCTGAGGAAGAAATACATGGGGGTCTGCAGGTGGGCATCCAGCAGCATCAGGATGATAATGGTCAGGTTCCCAGTGATGCTGAGGAGTAGGTGATGAGTAGAAAGACAAAGATCACAACCTGAAGTTGTGGGTCATCTGACAATCCCAGGAGGATGAAATCTGTTATTTCCGTGTAGTTTCTCATTTTCTTCTCAGTAACTTTCAATAAAAAACAGAAACTGAAGAACTTAAAGAAAAGAGAATTATTCATGGACTACACTGGAATTTATTTCTGAACATGTTATGCCATAGTGATTTAACTTGAGAGATCTTTGAAACAACTTAATACAAACACAGAACTCTCTTTAAAAGAATTTCTTACTATACGCCACTGTGTGTGTTTTTCATAGAATGTTTCTTTTAAAATCTCCATTTTACTTATTGTAAAAATATGCTAAAAATACTTTTAAAAATTTTATCCAAATCACACCCACTAAATGGGAAGAGCAGGAATTTTAACCTAGGCTTTTCTAAGTGTTTGAAATACTGGAAAAGAAATGCTACCTGTTGACTTTTTAAAAATCCTTCCCTAAAAGTTTTCTTTCCCATTGAGAATCTTGTCTTTTCTTCAAACCTGGTAAAATTATTTTACTTCTTAATCTTTCACCTAGTTTTGTATTGTTATTTGCTAGTTAACATATAGAAGATTCAAAAATGTCAGGAAAAAGATCACTTAGCTGGATCTGTCTCCCAAATGAAAGTCATTAGACTTAAATCTTCAACAATGGAAACAATTTATAAGATTTCACTCTGACGCACATTTACCTCCCAAGCTCCTACTCCTTGTCTGAAGTCACATCTAATGGATTCATTGTCATGACCTACTCAGATATTAAAGCAGTGATCCACAACCTCTGAGATCTAATGTCTGATGATCCGAGGTAGAGTTGATGTAATAATAAAAGAGATGAAGTACACAATAAATGTAATGCACTTGAATCATCCTGAAACCACACTCCTGCCCTTGTAACATGGAATAATTTTCTCCCACATAAACTGTCTTTAGTGCTGAAATATTTGAGGACCACTGTAGAGAGTCCAGAGTTCAGAGAAGGCACAGTACATGTTTAGCAGACTGGATTTGTGTCATGGGCTAAGAAAACCAAATTGTATGAAAAATCTAAAATAAAGCATAAAAAAATCATCTTTCTGAGAACATTTTTTTCTTCAGAATGTCTCCTATCTAGATGATGGTATCATTCTCTCTCTGTGTGTCACTTTAAACATATACGTGTGTGTGTGTGTGTGTGTGTGTGTGTGTGTGTGTATCTTTCTACTGAATGTTATACTTTTAGGTTT